>MU668346.1:23334-41424 GCA_026770625.1 Nicotiana glauca
CACAAGTCCAGGTTTTGAGGAGCAGCAGCAGCAGTAGTGCGGGAGCAGGTTTTCATTTTCACGAGACTGAGGTAGCCTTGCAGGCGTCCGCAGGCCCGGCGTCTCTTCTTTATGTTCTCTTTTAGACTGTTGCCTCATTGTTTTTGAGATGGACAACTTATATATTTCTTTCAGACCATTGTATTTAGTATATTCTTAGTAGTCCGTGAGTATTGTGACATCAAATCTTGGGTAGAGGCTATTAATGACTATTCCGCATTTTGATTCGTATTTATAAATCAGACTTCCGCTATTGTTCTTATTAATTTCATGTTCTTTATTGATGCTATAAACTGTTGTAATAATTTTTTAGTAAGGGAATGGTAGTTGAGTTGGCTTGCGTAGCTACCACGAGTAGGCGCCATCACGATCCCGATGGTGGGAAATCCGGGTCGTGACAAATAAATTTTGCGAGCTATATATTATCTATTTGGGGCATATTATATATCAAATTTAAGATCTCGTAATTTAGTTTCTAAAACTTTTAACCATTCATTCATACGGTATCCAGATAAAAATATATAAGCGTCTGAAGAAGGACCTATGCGAGAGTGCCAAGTGGCACCTTTTTTTACTTTTGGAAAAAATGGGATATTTACATCCCAATCTCCTTCTCTATTATTCCATAGACCTCGACCAAATAACACCCTCAAGCTCCCTACAAGTATTTTCAATAATATTATGATCCGGGGCACGAAATCAAGTAACGATAACATCAAAATGATCCCTGCGACGTAAGTATCGCTATATCACCCCTCCTTTTCTTTATAGTTTGTATTTTGAAAGGTATTTAATAGTGAAAATATTTAATTTCTGGTTTTAAGCTCTTAAATATCAAGGAAGGTTGATTAATTGATTTCATAATAGTTAGAACTCACGGGATGGTGATCGAAAGCCGTGAGTTTGCGTTTTTTGACTTGTAATGGACTGTTTTTGGGCTGTTTCGTGTAGCTTTGGGGATGTCTATTTTATTTCTGTTAAATGGAGTTTTTGGAGGTTAAATCGTGTGGAGAAATACCACATAATGGCAAACTTATGGATTAGTTATTATGTTTGACACTACTACAGTCGTCGTTTTTGGATATGAATTGATTGGGGTGTATTGGGCTGTTGTAAGCTAAATATAATATGGATTTCGACTTGAAGCTATTGTATGAAGTAATTATATTGTGTTCCTACATGTTCTTAAGGTTATCTTCGCATTGGTTAAGTTAAATGGATGAACTAGACATGAACTAGTGAATAAAGTAGCTAATTAAGAATAATTGGAGTTGTGGATCATTCTCTTTGTTATGGATATATGGTATAAGGCTGGAATTATTCATGAATGACTTCATTATCATGTTAATGATACTATCAAGTTAAATTAAAAAGTCTATAAGGGATTATATGGGGTATACGAATTCCAATTGGAGCTTGTCGCTCGTCGTAAAATAGTTATGACTTGTTGTTGTTTTATGGTATCTTGTTATTGATAATTATGTATTGCTGGATTTCTCTGGTAATTATTGTTGGTATATATTAATGGAGGAGGATCTTGTTACAAGGGAGATGCTGCCCGAATTTACATAAACGAGCTACAAGTTTAAGTTACTGACTTAGCCTTTATTCAATACTGATTTTGAATCTCCTTATACAATGGTAGATTGAGTTGAGTTTTTTTGAAGAGGTTCTTGGGAGGTATTAAGGACTCACCATGGTTAAGGTAAGTTAAGGCATTTCTTTCTTTCTTTTGGCATGATCTAAAGTGAAAGAAATACGCTATTTCATAACTAATCTACTCCTAGAAACTAAGGTTGCCCATGTTGTTCTTTCCTTATAAAGTTATTTTAAGCAAGTATGTATGATCCTTGAATCCTATAGAAGCTCATATTGATGGTATGATGTCCATAATGTCAATCGAAGGTGCAACGACCTTAAGTCACTCCAAAAGATTTAGAATGTGATTCCATGATTCTAGCATGTATTATATATAGTATCTATTTTACTCTACCGAGCCGCGCTATAGTAGGCCAGATACGACACCTATTGTGCAACCACTGATCAGTTGGATTTACCGAGATCTACATGGACGGGTACAATTATACCGAGCCTTATGATGGCCGGGTATATTTTACTGAGTCCTCTTTGAGGCCGGGTAGGATATGATGATGATGATGATGCCCACAGAGGCGTATGTTTTAAAAGTCTATGTATATATATATATGTATTATGCATTTTATGTCAGTAGCCCCCAGAGGCACAGATGTTATAGTTTATATCCCCTCTATCTCTTTTTATATTAATGTTCTTATTTATGGTTTCCTGCCTTACATTCTCGGTACTTTATTTGTATTGATGTCCCTTTTGCCTGGGGATGCTGCGTTTCATGCCCGCAGGTCCCAATTGATAGGTTGACATTCCTCCTAGTAGGCTATCAGCTCAGCGGAGGTGTTGGTGCACTCCACTTGCTCCGGAGTTGCCTATATGGTCATTATGTTTTAAGCTTTTAAATATCAAGGAATGTTGATTCATTGATTTCATAATATTTATTAATTGATTTCATAATATTTAAAACTCTCGGGACGGTGATTGAAAGCCGTGAGTTTTGAGTTATTTGATTTATAATGGACTGTTTTGTGAGCTGTTTCATGTAGCTTTTGTGCTGTATATTTTGCTTCTATTTAATGGAGTTTTTGGAGGATAAATGGTGTGGATAAACACCATATAATGGTGAAATAATGAATTAGTCATTCTTTATAATATTTTCGGGGTGTTGGACACTACTATAGTCGTCGTTTTTTTTTGTATGAATTGATTGGGGTGTGTTGGGCTGTTGTAAGCTAAATATAACATGGATTTCGACTTGCATCTACTGTAGGAGGTAATTATATTGTGTTCCTACAGGTTCTTAAGGTTATATTGACATCAGTTGAGTTAAATGGATGAACTAGACATGAACTGGTGAATAAATTTGCTAATTAACAATAATTGGAGTTGTGGATCATTTTCTTTGTTATGGATATATGGTATAAGGCTGGAATTATTGATGAATGACTTCATTATCATGTTAATGATACTATTAAGTTAAAGTAAAAAGTCTATAAAGGATGATATGGGATATACAAATTCCAATTGGAGCATGTCACTCGTCGTAAAATAGTTATGACTTGTTGTTGTTTTATGGTGTCTTGTTATTAATAATTATGTATTGCTGGATTTCTCTAGTAATTTTTGTTGGTATATGGTATTGGAGGAGGCTCTTATTACAGGGGAGATACTGCCCGAATTTATATAAGTGAGCTACAAGTTTATGTTGCAGACTTAGCATTTATTCAATATTGATTTTGAATCTCCTTATGCAATGGTAGATTGAATTGAGTTGTTTGAAGAGTTTCTTGGGAGGTATTAAGGACTCAACGTGGTTAAGGTATGTTAAGGCATTTCCCTCTTCTTTTCGCATGATCTAAAGTGAAATGAATACGCTATTTCATAACGGACCTACTCCTAGAAACTAAGGTTGTCCATGTTGTTCTTTCCTTATAAAGTTATTTTAAGCAAGTATGTATGATCCTTGAATCCTATAGAAGCTCATATTGATAGTATGATGTCCATAATGTTAATCGAAGTTGCAACGACCTTAAGTCACTCCAAAAGGTTTGTGAATCCATGAGTCTAGCATACATTATACATAGTATCTATTTTACTTTACCGAGCCGCGCTATAGTAGGCCGGCTACGACACCTATTGTGCAACCACTGATCAATTGGATTTACCGAGCTCTACATGGCCGGGTACAATTCTACCGAGCCTTATGATGGCCGGGTACGTTTTTACCGAGTCCTCTTTGAGGCCGGGTACGATATGATGATGATGATGCCCACAGAGGCGTATGTTTTTTAAAGTTTATGTATACATATGTATTATGAATTTCATGTCAGTATCCCCCAGAGGCACTCAGATGTTACAGGTTGTATCTCCTTTATCTCTCTTTACATTACTGTTGTTGTTTATGATTTTCTGCCTTACATACTCGGTACTTTATTTGTACTGACGTCCCTTTTGCTTGGGGACGCTTCATGCCTGCAAGTCTTGATTGATAGGTTGTCAGTCTTTCTAGTAGGCTATCAGCTCAGCGGAGGTGTTGGTGCATTCCATTTGCTCCAGAGTTACCTATTTGGTCAGTATGCTTTGGATATGTATTGATTGGTATGGCGGGCCCTGTCCCGACCTTTATAATTTTATGTACTCTTAGAGGCTTGTAGACAAATGTCATGTATATGAAAATTGTATCGCCTTGTCGGCCTATGTTAAGTGTATGAGTGATCACTTTGGTCTTATAGGCACGTATGTCACATGTATAAGTTTCTGTCGTGTTAGGTTCTCCTATGTCTAGTGTTAACCTATGTTTTGTTCTATTTATCTCATGACGACCTTTGGACCATTTACCTATGATACTACGATAAGAAAGATATGTTATGTTGGTACTTGGTTGAGTAAGGTACCGGGTGCTCGTCGCGGCCCATCGGTTTGGGTCGTGATAGCTGCTGCTGACGACAGACTTATTTCTGCCTTGTAGAAAACTAAGTCCTTTTCATTGTAAATATAGAGTAGTTTTATTTCATGTACTTCCATTATGTTTCTCTAGCTTAGTCAAGTCTAGTCTTGTTGCTTTGGTTTTTATTTTTAAGCATTATTAGGGGGATCAAGCAATCAAACTTTCTAGCAAGCAAATAATTCTCAGTACTGGTGTCTCTCCCCCTCGACACCACATTACTTTTTTGTAATAGCTTTCATTAATGCAATCAAGCTTTCTTTCATTCTCAATTCTCATTTATGTTCTCTGAACTGCTCTTGACTTGGTTTTCCCATACGACACTGACAATCCAGTCTAGCATACGGAGGGGACCTCGGTTGGCAGACAGTAACTGCGCTGACATCAGTTGCTTAGCCTTACGTTGCCCTTCCAAGGAATCTCAGAAAAGCGTCGTGTAACAGTTATTTTGCATGATGCATATTTTTATTTTGAGAGGTGTATTTTTAACTTGGAATAGAGGTATAGTATGTCTTCATCAAGAACTTAGTTTTCTTTTGTATTTTAATTTCATATATATGACTTTACATATTACTATGCTAATCAATCAAATAATTCAACAAACAATATATTTTCGAAATTGGTAATGTATATTTTTCGCATATAAAAAATTTACTTGTGATAATACTATTGCATTAGAAGTCATCTTGCGAATCTCATGCAATTTTAAAATTAGTTACTCTTTTTTCATTCCAAAGTTATTGCACGTTTTATAATAGTTACCTTTGTAGCTTTATTGCTACAGGGGGAATGATCTTATTATTTGCTTAAATAATTGCATATTTTTTTATTGTAAGAATTGATATTGATATGCATGTCATATTTTTCTTTGCAACTTTTCTCCTAAAATGGACGATACATTTTAACATAAAGTTAAAAAAGGAGCTATACTTTTTTTTGGGTCAATGTTGTTTTATCTGCAATATAAGCTTTATTATATATTTGTACAAAATAAAAGTGAAATAAATAAAAATATCAAATGTATCGAATTAAGTTTTTATTGCTTATCTTTCTAGGTTGTTATCTGATCTCTTTACTTTGACAAATGACTAATGACCTACATTAATTAGTCATTCACAAAAACTTGTATCGTATTCTTTCATGTAAAATTACGTACTCATAACTTTATTTAAAAAGATTAATATTATTTTACATAAATCATGTAATATATCACACACGTGCAATACGCGTGTCGAAAAACTAGTATTGGTATAGAAGGAGTAACTGATATCTTCGTTGTTCATATATTCTGGGAGGTGCCATGAATGTACCTGAACTTCCAAAGGAAACATGCTCTCATAACGAAATGGGATCACTGTTGTATGAAGACTTTGATAGCCATTAGGCTTTGGAGTGGCGACGTAGTCTTTCATCTGTTGCAAAATGATACAAATAGAGCGATCAAAGTCCATTAGCATATCACAAGAATAAGGGATGCAGATATATTATGCAATACTTAATATAGAAACTTAGGCACCAATCATTCTTTTATAAGGTAGGTTAAACATTCCTCATTGACGTCGCCGTTGAATGAGCTGACCACAAAGCATATGATGTATAAGACATTAATGACCAATCTATATGATGTATAAGACAGTACTAACAGGTCTTATTTTAAAGCAAAAATTAATGCCACAAAACATCTATTGAACGCTCAGTATTCCAGTAACAAAATTAGACACCACCATTACCCACTTTTATCTTAACGTTGGGAATACACAAGTAGTGTGCCCCCTTGTTCTCTTCCCGATGTTCTGGCCAAAGGTTTCCAAATTATAACCCCCTTCAACTTGAACAATATATGTTATAAACCACTAAAATTGTGGTAAAACCCAACAAAGTATTCAAATTCATAAGGAAGCCGTATCGGCATCTTTATAACATGTTACCTGCTGTGCACTGCAAAGGGGCCTAACTCCAACACAAGGCTATGGTTTTATAATAATTCGAAGCTGTCATGAATCCAAGAATATAAAGTTAATATACAACATTACACACAACACAGCATCTTCTATCAAATCAATCAAGCTTACAACAAAAGAGGACCTGTAGGAACTGTGTAATTTGGTTCACTTCGTTTATCGAGTTCTTAGATTTCAGTACTGCTTTGTAGATGCAGTAGGATATGAGGGGTTGTTCTGATGGCAAGCAACCTCCACTTCCAATCAAGAGGTTGTGTGTTCAAGTCTTCCCAAGAGCAAGGTGGGAAGTTCTTGGAGGGAAGGATGCCGAGGGTGTATTTGGAAACAACCTCTCTACCCCAAGATAGGGGTAAGGTCTGCGTACACACTACCCTCCCTAGACCCTACTAAGTGGAATTATACTGGGTTGTTGTTGTTGTTGTTTGTTTGTAGATGCTGCAGATAAGAATCACAAAAGCTGGCGCACGAAACATTCACCATCGCAACCATAAAATATGTATGTATAGGTTACCAAAAGGGGCACATTTCAGGTGTGAATTAAAAAATAAAATTTAAAGATCAGAAGAACCGAGAACTTCCATATAGCTTTGCTTTTGGAAAATATAAACCAATACTCAAAGGCCATGCCTATATTCGGAATAAGCAGGAATAGATCTAGCAATTCAACCTTCTCATACTATGTGGACATTTGGGAGTATGATAGAAATTCCAAACACGAAAACAATACAACAAATTAAACAAGATCACTACGGCCTGAAAGTAGAGCAGAAAATTAACATATATACTTTTTCCCCCAGGTATGAAAAGAAATTGGAGAAAAATACTTGTGAGTCCAAACTGAATATTTCCTAGATCCCAAACAATGTACAAGTAACGGCGGAACGACAATAAGAAGAGGTTCCACACTTGGGGGCATAAAGAGCAACGTGCTGGTAAAATGGTTATGCGTCATTAATCAGCAATTTATCAGCTAATTAAGTAAACCAGATGGTAGAGCAACGTTTTTTATTAGGCAGATAGTAGAGCAATTAATTAGGCAGGCATAAAGCTAAAATGGAATTTGTATTTCCTTTGAGGCTGTGATAACCCGGCCACTAAAAAAAATTACTACCAAATTAAATAAAGAGAATCTTGAAAGGAAAAAAACTGTATGAATGCCAGGATAGGCAATAAGCAACAAAATAAATATGAAGATAGGACCAGGATATTGGCATATGCGCACCTGTAAGGTTCCTTGCATATTGAATGAATGAAGGTTCCTCTATTTTCTTCATCAATATTCTTTTTGCCTAAGGGAAGAAAAGACGCAATTTAGAAAAAGGTGACTGATAACTATGTACGACTTTCAATAAACATCACCGTGAAACAGATAATGTTCGCTGCCAATAAGTAACAGTTGCATGTCACAGCAGGGTGGTTGGATGACAGAGGTCTTCAGAGCATTATAAGTAATTAGGTTTTAAAAGGGTGAGGTATAGATACCTCTTTGAGTTCTTTTTCATGTTCTTTATAAAGTTCTGCAATTCTTCGCTGCACCCTGGCATAGTCTTGAGCATTTGTATACATAAATGCTAAGTTCTGAAAAGGGTTAAGAGAATGAGAGACGTCCATGCACATCAACAACTAACTATACAGTTCTGAAGGCCAGACAACCAGCCACTGGAAGGAACGGAGGAAGAAAAGGAAATTCAATTAGGTACAATATAGCTTAGGCATATTAAAGCATTTAAGAGTTTTAAAGAAGCTAAAGACACCTTGATTTGGTATATTCCAAGAAGTTTTGCCAAAGGAGCAAAAGCCTGCAGCGTCTCTGTTGCGATGCCAGACTGGAAAGGAAAGAGAGCAGCATGATTGTTAGAGATTAGACAGAGACGGATAAAAAAAATTAAGACATACATATACCTGCTTATGTGAAAGAGTGCGCATATTATGTAATCTATCAGCCAATTTTACAATTATAACGCGGACCTGAAACAGAAGCATTTTAAATAAGGGACTGTTACGAAAATAAAGAAATCCCTACAAGTAAACAGGGCCATTACCTCCTCCGTCATGGAAAGAAACATCTGTCTAAGGTCATCAGCTTTGACATCCTGCACATGGCTTTCATCCTTGCACTTGATCTTTCCCAGTTTGGATACCTAACACATCAATCCCATTTACGTCAAAAGGAACAAATTTCTTTTAGTTGTTTACCTATGCAAATATATATATATATATATATATACACACACACACTAATATCTATGAACGTGCGTTGCATGTTAATAATGACACGTGATGGTTTAAATATTTAATTATATGAAGGAACAATAAAATTTAATTAATGAGACAAATTTTATATATAATAATATAATAATCATCTAAATACCTAAAAATACTATTACATTAACATAATAGATGAATTTAAATGATGGGACATCACGACGCAAATGATCAATTTTGTCATGTTAGTTAGATAATAACGTATTAGTACTTCCTCTGGTCCACCTTACGTGATTTTTTGGTTGATTTCACACATATTAAGGAATTTATCTTTTAGCATTAATTAACAATATAATTGACCATATTAACCTTAAAGTGGATCGAATGAAGTATAGTTTAAAAGTATTTAATGCGATGGTATCTTATCGAACACTTCTTTTTGGACGATATTTTTGTGTGTGTATGTTTCCTCCTAATTGGTTACTCTATCTTAACCTGAACTCTTGTTGTCGATTTTGATATCCCTCTTGAAAGTGCAACATACAGTTGTTTGTGCAAGAAAATATATTGCGGTAAATATAATCTAATATTTAGGAAGTTTGTCCTTGTGATTTATTTATTATATTTGAAAAAACATAAGCATACTAAAAATAATTTTTGACACAAATTTAAAAGAATATTCCTTAGTTTTGGAAGACCAAAATTGAATTCAGGGATAAGAATATGCTTAGAAGCACATTGACCAGTATCATAATTTTTTGCACGTATGACATTACTGTCACAACTTCTGTATACCATTTGTGTGCTATTACATAAGCTATTCGGCGTATCTAAGTTTTCCAGTAGCATGAATTTTTTTTCAAAAACAACCTATATACAATGGATGATCAATTTTAACTTAGTCTATTATATATACGGTGATACTAACATATGTAAGAAATATTAAACTTGACAACAAATGTGTAAGGTAGAAGGTCATTTGATATTAAAGTATTTAAGTATTCTTCTTGGTAGAATTTATCGGTATCATTCTCTACTGAGTCAAAAACTGAAAAATATTTTATTTTTACTATAAAATTTTGCAATCAATCTTTTATTTAGTTGATCAATATATTCATTTCTGCTAGCTAAGACAACTTTTTAAATCTATCATGCGATTTGCAAATTGTGTTTTAATCTAATAATAGAAATATCTCTCTTATTAAATGCACTACTATTAGCATTGGGGTTGATAACCACGTATTCGAGAAGAACCAAATCATCTTTTATTGGATGTTTTCTTCATTTTCGACATGAAGCAAAAACATACTAAATACCGGATATGTTCTTACTTTGTATTTCTTGTCAGTTGAATCTTTTTTATTTGAGGCCAGAAGTATAACTTTGGTGAGCTAGCTTTTACAATCTCTGCTTTTGCCGATTTTAGAACTACTGGTAGTACTTGACAGAAATCACCTCCCAAACCATTAAATTTTCACCAAACGGTTCATTCACATCCAATATATCTCTAGAACTCCGGGCAATTATTTCGATCGTTTGACACTTAGTTATAAGTGTTTCATCTCATATTATCAATTTTGCTTTTCTTATAATTTTAGCACCATTGATATATATATATATATATATATATATATATATATATATATATATATATATTTGTGATGGTTATTTGAGTAGGAAAATAGTTCAAATATAATGTAAAAATATATTATCGTGGGGATATTATTTTCCTCAATTTCAACTCTTTATGCAGCCCAATTAATCTTACTTTTATTTTTTCTTGGTATTGGATATTATGGAGTGGTATTGTATTGCTAATATGGAGGATTATTATAAAAAAATAATTTTATTAAACCTTCCTACATATTTTTAAATAAGAATTTAATAGATGGTTTTTTTTAAATTTTCAAATTTTAACTATTAAAAATTAGCATAGAAGGTATTGTAGTCCAAGAAATAGGTTATTGCAGTTATGTTCTTTCCCTATGAGTTCTTTCATCTTATATTTTAGGGCTATTTTGGTCTATTAATAATGTATTTGTGCCTTTATAATAATATAGGCTTTCCTTTTTCTAAATTGATTTGGACAATATAATACATTCTCAAATTCGTCCAAAAATAGGTTATTGTAGTTATGTCCTTTTTCTATGAGTTCTTCCATTTAATATTTTAAGGCTATTTTGGTCTATTAATATTATATTTGTGCCTTTATAATAATACAAGATCTCCTTTTTCTAAATCGATTTAGACAATATAATACATTCTCAAATCACTACTAGAAATACAGACTTTTCCCACGGAAGAATCAGTGAAAAATCTATGTGAAATTTTAATATTCTCACGACATTCCCAAGGGAGACGCTCAGTGGGAATATGGCTGGTGGGAAAATAGTTTCACTGGACATTCGTGGGTAATCCCCGGGGAGTTTCCCACTGAGGGTTTCACGAGAACTTGGTGGGGTCACATAGTGTATTTTCCCATGAACGTCGTGGGAAAAGTAAGATAATATAATATTTTAATTTTCTTAGGTTTCCCACTGAATCTGTGGGATTAATTAAAAATAATTTAAATATATTTTTTATTTTAAACATGGAAGCATGTATTATTTTTTTATTTTACACATCAACTCAAATAATTTGTGAAGAAAACTTGTAAATATATAGAACCAACCCATATAAAAACAGATCTGAAAAATAGACCAAACTAACAAGAATAAACCAACCCAATATTATCTTTTAACCAATTCATTATTTCTAAGACGAAACAAATAAAGAGTTAGGTTTTATTAGACTATACATGCATAAGAAAATAACAATACTCTTTTACTATTTTTTCATTAATTCAAAATTTAACCTTATACTATTGGAAATAACATAATAAAACATACAAGCTAACAACAAAAAATTGCACCATAATCATAAAATCAAGAACTATACTATTGTAAAATAATATCTCATTACAAACTCCTTAAATTAAAACACATAAATAAAGTAAATTTATCTAACACAAAGTCCAATTGAAATACATAAATATTGATTTTAACAAAAGAATAAAAGTATGTTGCTTCCCCAAATGCTACTGTTAATAACTTCACTCTTGAATAAATTTCCATCTTTATGTACCAGCAAAAAAGAAAAAAATAGTAATTTTAGTACTTATTGTTTTATCAAATGAATTAGAAAATATATATTTTAAACGTTAATAATAAATTAAATATTAATAAAATAATAAAAAGAGAAATTAGTGATTGAGATACTTATTTCAATTCTTCTTTGGCTACAACCACAAGAATTCAGACCAAGAGATATAAAATTTCGAGTAGTTAACCTCTCAAAAATCAAAGAAGAGTAGATAAGAAATTTCATGCTAGTACAGGAAAATTAAAAATAAATAAGAACATACTAATACATACACGTCATATACCACCTGGTGAAATCCAATTTTGTAATGTCCTAAATACATATTGAAAGTAAAGTAGATTATATACCTTGTCTTAAGATGTCGATCATCCTAGATTTTGATCTTCTATGGTATTAAATGAATAGTTTTTTTTTGGAGAAGACACATACACACACGGAGAGAGAGAGAGAGAAAGAGAGATGAAAATATAGCAGATTTTACTTAGGCAAGGGTTTGGTTGGGGTATGAAGTGCATATAATAAAATATAAGAAGGGAAAATAGGGGAAAATTAAATATAGGTGGCAATCAAAAGAGGGATTTGGGAAAAAAGAGGAAATCTTGCCGCTACTTTTTCATGATACTTTGAAAAAAATTAGAAACTTAGCCATGTTTCCAGCAACTTTATTGTCACGACCCGGATTTTCCATCATCGGGAGTCGTGATGGCGCCTACTAGTGGGAGCTAGGCAAGCCAACTCTTACTTATCTTTCCATTTTTACAACTCTTATTTTAAAATATTTAGCAATAATAATATGATCACAACGGAATAAATTAATTAAGCGGAAGACTTACTAAATGTTACTAGATGCGAAACAGAAATCCAAACAGAAATCACTACCCAAGAACTAGTGTCACGATACTCACGAACTTCTAAGAATACTAAACACAACCGTTTGAAAGAAATATAAAATTGTTTGTCTCGAATACATGAGATAACAGACTAAAAATAAAGATAAAGGAGAGGCCGGGTCCTGCGGACGCCTGCAAGGCTACCTCGGTGTCTCGCTGATCGGAATGCTGACACTCGCACTACTGCTGCTGCTGCTGTTTTCCGAAAACTATATCTGCGCAAAAGAGTGCAGAGTGTAGAATAAGCACAACCGACCCCATGTGCTGGTAAGTGTCTGGCCTATCCTGGCGAAGTAGTGACAAGGCTAGAACCAGACACTCACATAAACCTGTGCAGTTTAAAAAAATATATATACAACAAGAATTGACAGAAAATAACATGTAATAATTGGGAAGGGGGAAAACATACTCTGGGGTGGCAACAAAATATAATATCCGAAATAAACGAGTAACTGAATAAAAATCACTTTCAAGTTCAACTCATCTTGTTGCAGGCGTGCAACCCGATCCCATTTCATTTCATATCTTGTGGTAGGCGTACCACCCGCTCCCCTTTCAATATAATATCATGTGGTAGGCGTACCACCCGCTCCCATTTCAATTTCATATCATGTGGTAGGCGTACCACCCGCTCCCATTTCAATATAATATCATGTGGTAGGCGTACCACCCGCTCCCATTTTAATTTCATATCTTGTGGTAGGCGTACCACCCACTTTCATTTCAATATAATATCTTGTGGTAGGCATACCACCCACTCCCATTTCATTATCAACACAGTGCACAATATGTCACCGGAAACTGTTTTCCAATAACAATAATCAATATAAGTTGTAGTAGGCGTACCACTCGCTCCCGTTTCAATATAATATCATGTGGTAGGCGTACCACCCGCTCCCATTTCAATTAATATCTTGTGGTAAGCGTACCACCCGCTCCCATTTTACTTTTAACGTAGTTCTCAATATATATATAATTAGCAAGAGAAACAATAACTCGGTGCCCAGGCTCAACAATTAATTCTTTCATAGAATCACATAAGAAATTCGAAATCTAATTCATTTAAGACTTACGGTCATGCTCGACCCCCAACGTATAGATACTCGTCACCATGCCTAAACATCGGACACAACACATAACAAATAGCAATTATACTCAACTCTTATTCCCTCAAGCTAAGATAGATCAAACACTTACCTCGAAGGTTTACTGTCAACTCAATCCTTAGCAATGCCTTTTCCTTTCGAATTTGGCTCCAATTCAATCGTATCTATACACAATTGATTTAATATCATCAATAATACTTCACAAACTAATCCAAATGGCTAAATATATTTTCTAAAACATTCTGCCCAAAAATTTGAAAATCGACCCCGGGCCCACGTGGTCGAAACACGAGGTTCGAACCAAATTTTGATCACCCATTCATTCACGAGTCCGAATATATAATTTGTTCTCAAGTTCAACCCCAAAACGAGGTCTAAATTACCAAATCCTTGAAAACCCTAACTCTACCCAATTCTCTAATTTTTTACCTATTTTCATATGTTTAGGCCTAAGAATTTGATTGATGTTGATGAAAAATGAAGAAGACGAGTTGAACAATACTTACCCAATGAACTTTGGTGAAGAAATGCTCCAAAGATCGCCCCAAGAGATGTTGGAGAAGAGAGAGTTGAGAAATGGGATGAAAATCCCGTAAGTGTTCTGTTTTTGGGTCTTTAAAACCACTGGACGAAATTGCTCTATGCGATCGCATAGAGGGGACTGCGGTCGCATAGAGTCTGACCTGATGCGCAATGCGATCGCAGAAGCAGTGTTGCGATCGCATAGAAGAAAAATGGAGGTTGGCTTTTTACCCAGTACGATCGCGGGGAGTAGTATGCGATAGCGTAGAAGGAAGCTGGCAAGCTATGCGATCGCAGGAAGCCTAATGTGATCGCATAGAAGGATTTGGGAACCCCTGAACTTTGCTCTATGCGATCGCATAGCGATCGCAACTATGCTTATGCGATCGCATAGAAGGAAATCCCTGTGCACCTGCTGTAGAATTTCTACAGCTTTTCTAAGTCCAAAACCACCCCGTTACCTATTCGAAACTCACCCGAGCCCTCAGGGCTCCAAACCAAATATGCACACTGACTCAAACACATCATACGAACTTGCTCGAGCGATCAAATCGCCAAAATAACATCAAAATCAATGAATTGAGCCTTAAATCCAAGAAATCTTTCAAATTTCATAAACTTCCAAATTTTCCAATTTAAGGCCGAAACATGTCAAACGACGTCCGTTTTCAAGAAAACTTTACAGGATGCGCTTAACCAATATATATGACCTGTACCGGGTGTCGGAACCAAAATACGAGGCTGATACCATTACTTTTTGATCGAATTTCATTTTCATTTTCCTTAAACATTTTCAGAAAATAATTTCACGGAAAAATTTATTTCTCGGGCCTGGGACCTCGGAATTCAATTCCGGGTATACGCCCAATCCCATATTTTTCTACGGACCTCCCAAGACCGTCAAATCACGGGTCTGGGTCCGTTTACCAAAAATATTGATCAAAGTCAACTTTAATCATATTAATATCAAAATTCTTCAAATTTTTCACATAATTCATATATTTCAACATAAAAACTTTTCGGATGCGCGCCCGGACTGTGCACAAAAATCGAGGCAACTAAAAGTGAGGTTTTCAAGGCCTCGGAAGCACTGAAAAAGGAAGAACTCCGGTGATGACCCTTTGGGTCGTCATATCCTCCACCTCTAAAGCAATCGTTCGTCCTCGAACGGACAAAAGAAAGAAATACCTGAGTCAGGGAATAGATGGGGATAACGGCTCCGCATATGAGACTCGGACTCCCAGGTCGATGCCTCAGGAGGCTGACCTCTCCACTGAACACGCACTGAAGGAAAACTCTTTGACCTCAACTATCGAACATGCCGGTCTAGAATAGCTACAGGTTCCTCCTCATAAGATAGATCTTTGTCCAATTGGACAGTGCTGAAATCTAACACGTGCGATGGATCGCCATGATACTTCTGGAGTATAGATACATGAAACACTGGATGCACAGCTGACAAGCTAGGTAGCAAGGCGAGTTTATAAGTCACCTCTCCCACACGATCAAGAATCTCAAATGGGCCGATAAACCTAGGGCTAAGTTTGCCCTTCTTCCCAAATCTCATCACGCCCTTCATAGGCGACACTCGGAGCAATACTCGCTCACCAACCATGAAAGCTATATCTCAAACCTTACGATTTGCATAGCTTTTTTGCCTGGACTGAGTTGTACGAAGCCTATCCTGAATGACCTTGACCTTATCTAAGGCCTCCTGAACTAAATCTGTACCCAACAACTGAGCCTCTCCCGGCTCAAACCATCCAACTGGAGAATGACACCGCCTACCATACAAGGCTTCATAAGGAGCCATATGAATGCTCGATTGATAGCTGTTATTATAAGCAAACTCTACCAAAGGCAAGAACTGATCCCACGAACCTCCAAAATCGATAACACAGGCTCGAAGCATATCTTCTAAAATCTGAATAATCCTCTCGGACTGACCGTCCGTCTGGCGGTGAAATGTTGTACTCAGCTGAACTTTGGTGCCCAATTCTCGTTGAAACGCCTCCCAGAAATGCAAGGTAAATTACGCACCTCGATCCGAAATGATAGATATAGGCACCCATGAAGGCGAACAATCTCCCTGATATAAATTACAGCTAACCTCTCGGACGAATAGGTTGTGGCAACCGGAACAAAATGCGCCGACTTGGTCAGCCTATAAATAATAACCCAAACCGCATCAAACTTCTTCCGAGTCATTGGAAGTCCAGTAACGAAATCCATGGTAATCCTCTCCCACTTCCACTCAGGAAGCTCAATTCTATGAAATAAACCACCAAGTCTCTAATGCTCATATTTAACCTGTTGACAGTTCAAACACCACGCTACATATGCCACAATATCCTTTTTCATTCTACGCCACCAGAAATGTTGCCGCAAATCCTGATACATCTTTGTTGCGCCTGGATGAATAGAATACCGGGAACTGTGAGCTTCCTCTAAAATCAATTCTCGAAGTCCATCAACATTTGGCACACAGATTCGCCCTTGCAATCTCAAAACTCCATCAGCATCTAAGGTGACCTGCTTGGCACCCTCTCGCTGAACCGTGTCTTTAAGGACACATAAATGGGGATCATCAAACTGCCGATCGCGGATACGCTCCAATAATGAAAAGCGAGCGATCATGCAAGCTAGCACTTGACTAGGCTCAGAAATATTCAACCTCACAAGTCGGTTGGCTAAGGCCTGAACATCCAAAGCAAGCGGCCTCTGACTGACCGGAATATAAGCAAGACTACCCATACTGGATGACTTCCTGCTCAAAGCGTCGGCCACCACATTTGCTTTTCCCGGGTGATATAAAATGGTGATATCATAATCTTTCAACAATTCCAACCACCTTGTCTCCCTCAAATTCAACTCCTTCTGTTTAAACAGGTACTGAAGACTCTTGTGATCAGTGAATACTTCACATGCCACGCCATACAAATAATGCCTCCATATCTTCAATGCGTGAACAATCGCCGCCAACTCCAGATCATGTACTGGATAGTTCTTTTCATGGATTTTCAACTGCCTCGAAGCATAGGCAATGACCTTGTCATTCTGCATCAACACTGCACCAAGCCCAATACGGGAAGCATCACAATAGACAGCATAAGGTCCCGAACCTATGGGGAAACCAACACCGATGCTGTGGTCAAGGCTGTCTTGAGCTTCTGAAAGCTCGCCTCACATTCATCTGACCATTCGAACTGGAAACCTTTCTGGGTCAATCTGGTCATCGGGGTCGCATTAGATGAAAACCCCTCCACAAACTGCCGATAATAACCTGTTAATCCCAAGAAACTCCGGATCTTTGTGGCTGATAGTGGTCTAGGCCAGTTCTTGACTGTCTCAATCTTCTTAAGATCAACCTGAATACCCTCTGCTAATACAATATGACCCAGAAATGCAACTGAACTCAACCAGAACTTACACTTTGAAAATTTGCATATAGTTGACTATTTTCAGAGTCTAAAGAGCGATTCTGCGGTGCTGCTCATGCTTCTCCTGGCTGTGGGAGTATATCCATATGTCATCAATGAAGACTATCACGAGCAAGTCTAAATAAGGAATGAACACTTGGTTCATCAAATCCATAAGAGCTGCTGGGGCATTTGTCAGCCCAAAAGACATGGCCAGGAACTCATAATGTAACTTATCTCTTTATTTGCACATCTCAATATTCCAAATTCTCC
>MU668346.1:51449-103897 GCA_026770625.1 Nicotiana glauca
TGGAAGGTCTTGGAATTATGATTTATACGAATAATTGGTATTCCTCATATATTATTAAGAAAAATAGTAATCATGCGGATAATTGGTGATTATTTGATCTCTTTTTCAAGAATAATATAACTAAAAAGGAAAACCGAAAAACAAAACCGAAAAACTGAAAAAACCGAAAAAATCAACTAAAACCGAAATCGAAACCGAAAAAACTGAATTTATGTTGGTTTGATTTAATTATGAATTTAGTAAACCGACATAATTGATTTGATTTTAATTTAATATAAAATCGAACCAAATCGCCTAATGTACACCCCTAGTTGTAGGTTCATCACTTCTCTCCTCAGCCAACTGTTTTTGTTTGCCCCATGTTACACAAAAATTAAGTCAAAATGGTTGGTTTTTTTTTAAGAAAAGAAATACAGTGGGCCACCAATATGTTTTTAATACTGAGCTACTTTTGGTTCCGCTTATAAAATGGGGAATTTCGTGCCCAGACGTCATTGTCTTAAAACAAAGGCAAAACTTGAAACGTTCACTGAAAACTTAGAAATAGTCTCAAATGGCTTCTCTGGTTCTCCTATTATCTGAGCTTCTTAGACATGAAAATACAGATTATTTAACCTCATCCTCAGCTTCTTATTCTTCTTCTTCAGTTGCTAATTCTTGTGCTGCTGTGGCTGCCAAAGGAGCTCAATCATTTTCCAACAAAAGGGTATTCCACAACTCTTCAAATAGTTTCAACAGTGACTTCAAAGTTGCTGAAGAATTAGAAGAACTTCCCAGGATTTGTGTTGATTTAGTTTGGCCTTAAAGCATTAATTATCTTGTAATTCACTATTTTGAATCACTGATTAATTATGTCATCACGACTCCTTTCTGGTGGAAATGAACGCAATTTCTATATATGCTTCTTTTGTTTTCTTTACTGTTTTTCACATTCCATTTATTTTACTTACGTATTAGGTGTAGTTTTTCTTTCTTCATTTCTTTGTAAGTAAAATTCACAAATGGACATACAATTGTGATTTTTTTTCACTAAGTCATATAATTATATTTCCTAACACAAAATTCACAAGACTTTCATCAGCTCGCACAAAAATCACAATTGCTATAAAATACATTTTTTCAATGCATTATTTTTTCACTCCACATTTTCTATTCTTATATATTTGTAATCTAATAAATATTGACCCAAAAAGCCTTTTAACGGAGAGGAGTTATTATAAAACAATTCAAGATCTTTTAATTGAATCAATATTTATTAAATAAAAACAATGTGGAGTAAAAAAATATTAACATTGTGGAGTAGTGGAAAGTCTAGATTACTTCCTCTTATTTTAAATTCTAAAAAGCTTATTTTGTAAGCAAGTCGAATATGTGTCGTTCAGTTTATGATTTACATTTGGAATGACAAGTGTTGGCGGACTAGTAAGTTATACCGACTTAGTAACATATGCAAATCACATTTTTGGAATGTAAATACTCAAAACAAGTGGCTGGGATATTGCATTAAGCTTAAGAACTGTAATTAATTAAACTCAAGTAGTAGTAGAAAAGAGAAAGGGAAATTTTGGTAACTACAACTTCTATTAGAGTATATTTCATCATCTACCATTATTATTTGACTCACGTTTTGTACAATACTTAATATAATTAATAAATATTTAGCTTAAAAAATCTCTTCGCTCTACAAAAATCATTTAATAAGAAACCCAAAATTTTAGCAAATTTTGGTGAGATCCTCATCATTTCTTAAATTTAAGTCTTACTCAATTGACTACAACAAATTATTTCTTAAAAAAATCTATAAATGCCTAAAATGTAGCCTAACCAAATTGACTACAATTCAAATACAATGAATCATCTCTTAAAAGATGTCCTTTGCTTTCACAAAAAACAAGTGAGAGATTACACCATAAGTAATTTATGCTCATCGTATTGTCTTTCGTACTTAACCTTTGTGAGGGATGTCAGTGCAGAGACTCCTCGTATTGATTATGTTCCTGTAGTGAGGGATTTTCGCGACGTGTTTCCTGGAGACCTGGCGGCCATGCCATCAGACATGGATATTGACTTTGGTACTGATTTGGTGTCGATCACTCAGCCCATTTCTATTCCACCATATTGTATGGCATCGACGAAGTTGAAGGAGCAGCTTCAGGAACTCCTCGATAATGGGTTCATTCAGCCTAGTATTTCGCCGTGGGATCCGCCTGTTCTATTTGTGAAAAATAAGGACGACACTATGAGGACGTGCATTGATTACAGGCAGCTGAACAAGATTACAATTAAGAAAAAGTATCCTTTGCCTCGTATTGATGATTTTATTTGACCAGCTTCAGGGAGCGAGGGTGTTCTCCAAGATTGATCTCTGTTCAGGGTATCACCAATTGAAGATTAGGGACTCAAACATTCTTAAGACAGCTTTCAAGATCTGATATGGACATTATGAGTTCCTTATGATGTCTTTGGGGCTGACCAATGCCTCAGTAGCGTTCATACATTTGATGAACAACGTGTTTTGGCCTTATCTCGACTTGTTTGTCATTGTGTTCATTAATGATATTCTGGTGTACCCACGTAGTCAGGAGGAGCACACGGAGCATTTGAGAGTTTTGTTGCAGAGATTGAGGAAGGAGAAGCTTTATGCAAAGTTCTCCAAGTGTGAGTTTTGGCTCAGTTTAGTGGCTTTCTTGGGGCACGTGGTGTCAAGTAAGGGTATTCAGGTTGATATGAAGAAGATAGATGCAATTTAGAGTTGGCCCAGACCTTACTCAGCCACATAGATTCGCATTATTCTTTGTTTGGCGGGTTATTGCCGCCGGTTCGTTTAGGGATTTTCATCTATAGCATCATCCTTGACCAAGTTGACTTAGAAGGGTGCTCCATTCATGTGGTCGGATGAGTTTGAGGCGAGCTTTCAGAAGCTCAAGACTACCTTAACCACAACTCTAGTGTTAGTTTTGCCATCAGCTTTAGGTTTATATACAATGTATTGTGATGCTTCGAGAGTTGGTATTGGGTATGTGTTGATGCAGGTGGGTAGAGTGATTGCGTATGCTTCTCGATAGTTGAATCCCTACGAGAAGAACTGCCCTGTTCATGATTTGGAGTTGGCTTCCACTGTTCACGCATTGAAGATTTGGAGGCATTATCTCTATGGTGTGTCTTGTAAGGTATTTACGGATCATCGTAGCCTCCAACACTTGTTCAAGCAGAAGGATCTCAATTTGAGGCAGCGAAGATAGTTGGAGCTGCTAAAGGATTATGATCCTGTACCATCCGTGAAAGGCCAATGTGGTGGTCGATGCCTTGAGTATGAAGACGGTGAGTATGGGAGTTTGGCGTATATTCTTGTTGGGGCGAGACCTCTTGCAGTTGATGTTTAGGCCATGGCCAATCGGTTTATGAGGTTGAATATTTTGGAGCCCAGTCGGGTATTAGATTGTGTGATTTCTCGGTCCTCTTTATTTGATCGCATTAGAGAGCGCCAGTATGATGATCCTCATTTGCTTGTCCTTAAGGACAGAGTTCAGCACGATGATGCCAGAGATGTGACTATTGGGGATGATGGGGTATTGAGTATGCATGACCGAATATGTGTGCCCAATGTAGATGGACCTCGAGAGTTTATTCTAGAGGAGGGCCGTAGCTCGCGGCACTCCATCCATCCGGGTGTCGCGAAGATGTACCAGGATTTGAGACAGCATTACTGGTGGAGAAAAGAAAGATATTGTGGAATTTATAGCTAGGTGTCTCAATTGCCAGCAGATGAATTATGAGCATCAGAGACCGGGTGGCTTGCTTCAGCATATAGATATTCCATAGTGGAAGTGGGAGCGGATCACCATGGACTTTGTAGTTGGACTCCCACAAACTTTAAAGAAGTTTGATGCTATTTCGGTGATTGTGGATCGGCTGACCAAGTTCGCGTACTTCATTCCTATGTGTACTACCTATTCTTCAGAGCGGTTGGCATAGATTTATATCTGAGAGATTGTTCGCTTGCATGGTGTCCCAGTTTCCATCATTTTAGATAGAGGTACTTAGTTTACTTCACATTTTTGGAGAGCCGTGCAGCTAGAGTTGGGTACTCAGGTTGAGTTGAGCATAGTTTTTCACCCTCAGATGGGCGGGCAGTCCAAGCACACTATTCAGATATTGGATGACATGTTGCACGCCTGTGTCATTGATTTTGGAGGGTTATGGGATCATTTTCTACCGCTCACAGAATTTGCTTACAACAACAGTTATCAGTCGAGTATTTAGATGGCTCCATATGAGGCTTTGTATGGGAGACGGTGTAGATCTCCAGTTGGATGGTTTGAGCCGGGTGAGGCTAGGCTTTTGGGCACAGACTTGGTACATGATGCTTTGGACAAGGTGAAGGTGATTCAGGAGAGGCTTCGTACAATGCAGTCCAGACAGAAGAGTTATGCTGATAGGAAAGTCTGTGATGCGTCGTACATGATTGGGGAGAAGTTTCTACTGAAGGTTTCACCCATCAAGGGTGTTATGAGATTTGGAAGAAGGGTAAATTGAGTCCGAGGATCATTGGGTATTTTGAGGTGCTTCGGAGGATTTGGGAGGTGGTTTATGAGCTCGCTTTGCCACCTAGCTTGTTGAGTGTGCATCCGGTATTTCATATTTCTATGCTTCGAAAGTATATTGGCGAAGCGTCTTATGTTTTGGATTTCAGCACGGTTCAGTTGGATGGTGATTTGACTTATGATGTGTAGCCGATGGCTATTTTGAAGCGTCAGGTTCGAAAGTTGAGATTAAAAGATATAGCTTCAGTGAAAGTGTAGTGAAGAGGTCAGCCCGTAGAGGAGGTTACCTGGGAGATCGAGCAGGAGATGCATAGCAGATATCCTCACCTAATTGAGGCTTCAGGTATGTTTCTTGACTCATTCTAGGACGAACGTTTGTTTAAGAGGGGGAAGATGTAACGACCCGACCGGTCTTTTCATGAGTTACCATTCAGTTGCCCCAATTTTTGCTTCGTTATATGTCATTTAGTTGTATTATATGGTATCGGGTTGGTTGGTTTGGGCTCGGAGTGTTTTTTGGAGAGTTTAGGTGATTTGGGACTTAGGAGCGTGATCAGAATGTATTTTGGAGGTCCATGGTAGAATTAGGCTTGAATTGGAGAAATTGGGAATTTTGGCGCTTTCTGGTTGGTAGTGGAAATTTTGATATCGGGTTGGAATGGAATTATGGAAATGTGTGTGCAAAATTTCAAGTCATTTAGGTGAAGTTTGATAGACATTTTGAACGTTTGTGGAATTCGATAGTTTTGAGAATCCTTAGGCTTGAATCCGAGGGTGATTTGGTGTTTCGGCATTATTTTGAGTGTTTTGAAGATTGGTATAAGTCTGAATAGTGTTATATCACTTGTTCATACTTTTGGTTGAGGTCCCGGGGGCCTCGGGATGATTTCGGATGGTTATTGGGAAGTTTTGGAGTTGGAGTTTGCAGCTGAAAATTGTTGAGGTTCTTTCATAACCGCACCTGCGGTTAGGGGAATGCAGGTGTGATGACCGCAGAAGTGTGAATCAACCGTAGATACGGCCACAAAAGAAGAAGGCAGAAGTCGTATGTACGGAGGAAGGAACGCACCTGCGTGACCGCAGGTGCAACTATTTAACCGCGAGTGTGATTTTGGGCGAATTAGTGATTTCCGCAGGTGCGCACCTGGGACCGCATGTGCGTGTCTGTATGTGCAAGTAAAATGGCCGCAGATGCGGCATCGCTGGGCAGAAGGTATAAAAAGGCTCTCTTCGCGAAAGTAACTAAGTTTCTCCATTTTTGAAGACAGGAAGAGAGCTAGGGCAGTGATTTTTTAAGAGAATCAAAGGGTTTCAGTTGGGTAAGCTACCTAAGCTTTAATACTTGTGTTTATGACCATTTTCTTATTGTTTAATCATGGTATTAGTAGAAATTTGGGAGATTAAGGCTTTAAATTGGAGACTTTGATTTAGGAATTTGAGGGGTCATTTGAGGTTGAATTTGTTTTTTGGTATGTATTAACTTGTGAGAGTGTAAGAGTTCTAGCTTTGTAAATTTTATCGAAATTTGATACGTGAGTCCGGGGGTCGGGTTTGACCAATTTCGGGATTTTTGATATAATTTGATTATTTTTCGTATGGGTTTCACTCCTTTAGCGTATATTGATGGTTATGTACTGATTTTGGTTAGATTCGAGGCATTTGGAGACCGAATCGAGAGGCAAAGATGTCGCGGGCTAGAGAGGCAAGGGCTTGGCTTGATGTAAGTAACGCTTCCAAACTTGATTCTGAGGGTTCGAAACCCCGAACTATGTGTTCTATGATTACAATTGAGGTGACGCATATGCCAAGTGACGGGCGTGTGGTTATGCACCGTAAGAAATGCGGTCCGGATCATTCTAGGGAACCGCTTAGTGACTCTTTATGCTGATATCTATGTTGTACTTATGTGATTAAGTTGATGAGGTGTGAATCATGTCAATTATTATGTTAGGGCTTCACGCCAATACTGTTGAGACCCAAGAGGTCATTTCTTGATGTCATATCATTACCTTTATTGATATTCTGTACTCAGTCATGTTCATGCATATTATATCATGACTTAGTCCCGATTATTGCTATTTGACATATTATTTCGTAGTTCGGGCAAGTATCATGACATTTGAGCCCGTGTGTGTGAGACTAGAGTGTAATGACTGAGTGAGGTCAAGAGCCTGATATTGAGTCACAATATGGGATCGGGCTGCACGCCGCAACGAGATATTGATCATGCCTTCGTTGGCTTGATATAGCTCTTGGGCTAAGAGAAGCCCCTCTAGAGTCTTTACACCCCTAGTGAGCGCAATTGATGATATTGAGGGATAGATATTCCCTGGACATGGATCTTTTCCGAAGCATTATACCTGGTGATAGATCTTCTCCATGAGGCTGGATTGGCCTATTTCCTCGATACTGGATGATTGCGATCAGTGATGTATATTTCGAGATGGATCTTCCCTGGGCCGGGTGGCCATATACAGTACCGAGTGGTTGAGCACTTGTGCGTGGAAATACATGGAATAGTGATCATACTAGCTGTGCATTGGTACATAGAGATTTTCCTGAGTTTTGTACTCCATACTGTACAAACTGTATCTATTTACTATCGAGTTTTACTTGAACTGCAAGCATGCCTACTTTTCTGTATAATTAATATGTTATTACCTCTTGAGGTTTTGTTCGTCACTACCTGTCAGTCCATAGTTTGGACTTGTTACTTACTGAGTTGGTGTACTCACGTTACCCCCTGTACATTGTGTGCAGATCCAGGTATCTCAGGCCATGGTAGCGGCTGCTGATCATATCATTGTGGACTTTCCTTTGGAGATTGCGTGGTAGCTGCTTGGCAATTGCAGTTCCACCTTCTCCTTCCCTATCTCCCTTTAGTATATTTGTTGGATATTCTCAGGCTATGTTGGTCTTGTTATTTCGAACAACTGTAGTAGTTTGCTCATGACTAGTGACACATGAGGTCGGGCTAGTATTTTCCTCTTCTTTGGGTTTTTCACTTTATACATTTTATTGGATTTCTATTAAAAATATAATTTTGTTAAGTCTTTAACTGAATAATGGAGTATTTGGAAATAAGTTGGTTGGCCTAGTTTCACGATAGGCGCCATCACGACCGGTTCAGTTTTTTGGTTGTAACAGCAATCATTTGAAATAATATCTAATCCAAAGAAAAAAAATAGTTTGCAAATTTTGATTTTCAGATTCAAAGCTCTAATAATATTTCTAATAGCTATCAATGGAATTTAAGCTCATGTGTACGCAGCCAACTAACGTTTTAATTACACAGTCAATTAGTTTCAGTTCAGATCCAAATGCCGCTCCTGTTGATAAATTCTTGTTTATTCATCTATATAAAAGTTCTAGTAGCTCATTTGTGTTGGTGCTTCATGTATGTATTGTGTGGTTTTTAACCACTTGAATTATTTTTCTTCATCATTCTTCAAAGTTCCGAGTATGTTCATCTGCGAAAACTGAATTGAAGAGGAACAGAGAGAGGAGTATTTATACGGAGAAGAAAACTAGAGAAGAATGAAGCCTAAAACGGGTAAAATTGAAGTCTGATATATTATTTTGTATACAAATAGTAAATTATATATGCGAATTTAATTAAGTAATAACCCCTTTATGAGGGGTAAATAAGTTTATAATGTAGTATAGATAAGTAAAAACTGCTTTGACTTATTACTCAGACCAGTTACGAAGAAAAAACTGGTCCAAAAAGTATGTCAAGTTAAATTTTGTTTTGCAAAACTTCTATTTTGTCGTAGAAATGACACGTAGCTATTCTAAAGGATCGTTATTTAAAAATTAATTAAAGTGTTCTGAACCGATCTTGTTGCTTTTATTTTATTTCACTCCTTGTTCTTTCTCAACTCAAGAACAAAGAGGGTCCATTGAAACTAAAGTCCATGCCATTAATTATGAAGCATTGATTGATTCAAATGCAAAATAAAATATTTCGATCCTCGTACTTGGAAATTATTTTTCTTTTCATCAATAAGGAAACAAAATATATGAAAAAGAAAAGGAAATTTTGGCTGTGAATGAATTTGGTTAGACGCCACCAAAATTTGCAGTTAAGTGGCGCCAATTGTAATTTTGGATAAATTAGTTTCGATATCAATAAATTATAGTAACACAAAATATAATTAAACACAAAAAATATTGTTGAATTGTTTTTTTTTCTACTCAAGTAATAATGGGTCATAGATTTTTACCTTCTAATCTCTCATACGATGGTTTGAGTCTAATTTGAGGTAGAGCTCGAATTTGAAACTTTCAAAATCTGAATTTTAGTTCTTTTAAATTATTCAATTCTATAAATTTATATATATTCATCAAATTTTTCTAAAATAAATGATGACCTTGAACAAAAATAATTAAGTTCAAGTGAATTCGTAAAATCTAGCTCCTAGGCAGTACAAGTAGTACGTTTTTGAAGGAATCATTGTATTACGAAAGTGGGGTGCGCCTTTAGTTTTACATCAAAACCGTTAGCGCCAAACTTTTCCCCGTGCCTATATATGTTGGACAATTTGAGTTTGCAACGACGTGCATATTTTCAATTTGTTTTTCGGTTTAGTAAAATTTTCTTTGAGTTGTCCACACGCTTGCCATATAAAAACCTACTGACCCTTACTACTAATACTACTATAAACCTTTGTTTTGACTTAGCTGGTTTTACATCCAAAGATGAAACTGTGTTTTCAACTATTGGAGTTTTATGGACCAATTGTGACTAATTTTAATATAATTAGTTAGTTGGTCCTAATTCATTAATCATTCTCTTCTGACATAATCATATAAATATTCCAGAATCATTTTATATCTTCTTGGATATGCATTTGCAAGTGTTAGTGGTGTTTCTAATAAATGACTGCTAAAGAGGGGGAAAAATTGGAGATTAGTGGAAATGTCAAATGATGAACAATTTCACGAGGGACTTCCATGATTGTTACAATTATACGATGTTTCGAGAAACAAAGTTCTCGAATATTTTGATTGTCACAGAGAGGAAAGCAGTTGAATAAATCTTATCCTACATCGGGTTGTCCGGTCCTTGCAAGATTATTACACTTGACACCAAATTTACCAATGACAGGCAAAAAAGTGCTTACAAAACCTCTCTTATTATTAGTAACAAGGAAATAATACTACTCCCTTCGTTTCATATTTATTGGAGGTAATTTGACTCGGCACAGAGTTCAAGAAAAAAGAAAAAGACTTTTGAAAATTGTGGTCTTAAAAGCTTAGGGGGTAAAAGATTTGTGGGGTCATGCTATTTGTGTGGCTATAAAAGTTTCTCATTAAGAGCAAAAAGGAGAAAATGAAGAGTTTAAAGTTGAATTATTTTTAAATTTAGAAATGTGTCATTTGTTTTGGAACAGATTAAATAGAAAAATACCTCATTTAATATGAAACGTATAGAGTAATATTTATGACAAATAAAATAAATAAGATTCTCTTAAATTATACTATCTTCCAATAAAGTAACTTTTCTGATCTCAAGGCCATCATGTTGCCTCCCTTCCTAATCCAAACGAGACAAGTGGTCCACCACTTGTTGTTCACTTTCCTTCTTGTCTTGAATGTCACTATCAAACTCTTGCACCAAAAGCACTCATCTCATCAAGCGAGCTTTAGATTTATTTTTTATCATAAGATAACAAAGTACCACATGTTCTATATGGACAATAACTTTGGCACCCATAAAGTATGGGCAGAACTTCTCAATAGAAAACACAATGGTAATGAGCTCCTTCTCAGTAACGATATAATTGACTTTGACACTAATGTTGTAAACGTCAATACTACACAAGAGGGGAGGGGGGTTGATTTGTATGGTACCCAATTTTCGTTCTAGAAGAACCTGGTTCATCTAGGTATTCTAAGTACTACTGTTTGCGGAATAATAAGTACATAATAAAGAACACAAAGATTTTTACGTGAAAAATATCTGGCTCAAAAGGTGAAAAAACCACGACCTACTACTCGGTAGGATTTTTCCAAACTTTTACTAATATCACTCAGCCAAAACAACATTTATAAAAAACTCTTTATAAACCCAAGGATTAACTCTAATCCCGTTGTAGCACATAGCCTCAACTGTTGCGGCAACTTCAAGTTAGCTTATAACTTGAACACTTTAAGTACCTAATACAATTGTTTCTATGAAATCTGAAAGGTACAACTTTAAACCACCTACTACAATTGAACAAGAATAAAAGAAAGACACAATGGAATTGGTTTTTCTATCTCGTTCAAGTAGCTTCAGGAGTGCACACTCCAATCTCACATAAATTGATTGCAAAATCGCCTTGCTCTTTTGCTCTCAATTTAGTTTAACTTCTGCGTCTGTGCAATACCTATAAAAGAGAACAATCACTGTCTTTTAATAGGTTAGTTATCAGAGTTTGATTGGGACTCAATTGCTGATCTTCTATCATAGTTGAGTCCTTGAAGATCTAAAACTCCAACTCTATCTTTATCCGGATTGTGTTCTCTTCATAAAAGGAGACTTTCTCCCCTTATCCAATATGCAACATTTTCGATCAAATTAGAAGATATTGCTGCTTGGTCAGTAGGACTTATCTCCTTCACGTGCATCTCACATGTGTAGGTTGATTATGACTGTGCTTCACAAGATGGACCTGGTCCATGACTGAGTTCATTTGTCATTTTTCAAAACTTCACCTGTTCTTGGGCCAACAAATCCCCCCTTTTTTATGATGACAAACTCTGTGCTTTTTTACTGATCAAGGGACCTGTAAGAACTCAGCTTAACCATCAACATTAAACTTAGAAAATTCACTTATTATCAAGGACCAGGTTAATTAGGTTATAAATATCACTTATTTCAGAATAATGTGTAAAGCACAATATCTCTTCCCCCTTTTGACATCATCGAAAAGTTGCATAAACAATGTGAATCCCAGATTGTAATAAGTACTCATAGCCACTGGGGCAACTCAAGTCAATCATGGTTCAATCATCAGTAATCAACAAACTATCAAGGTCAGAATAATCATAGAACAAGAGAAAACAACAGTTGTCATTGATAGAGATATGTTGCCTTAACAATCCACAAAAATAAAGAAAAACATTCAAGCCATGAGCAAAAAATAGAAAAATCCCTAATCTGGGTCACTAGGGGTACTAGACAAGTTCAGGAGACAAAGTCTAGGAGTCCTAAGGCTTGGAGGAACTAGAGGGTTGAGTTTTAGAGAAGATTCAGCATGTTCTGAAGAATTCCATCATTCTTATCCTTTTCTTGGGCAAGCTCAATTATGAGACCATCCCTCTTAGTTTCCACTTCAACCACACAATCCTTGATCCTAGCAATTTCAACATCCTTAGCAGTACATTCCTGAACCAAAGTCCTAACTTTGCTGTTGATGGGTGTCTTCAGAGATGAAACAGGTTTAACTGGGATGACATTGACTGGATAGTCACTGGCAGGAAGAGTTTTGATGCAAAAGTGTTCCTTTCTTGAGGCCATTTCCCATTTCTTTAGAGGCACATTTAGCCTGTACAGAAATGTGGTTAGTATGAATCCATATGGGGTAGCATGAGTCTTGGTTCCATTTATGACCCTGTCTAGCAATTTGACAATGAGGGTAGGCCAATTGATTTGCTTTCCTCTCTCCAGGCACTTCATAAGAACCAGATCCATGTAGTTAGCAGTGTGCCTTCTCTCCTATCTGGGCAATAAGCACTTGTTGAAAAACTAAAACACAACCTTATGCTCAGGCCTCATCTCACTTTTCTGCATAACCCTGGCTTCATTCACTTCCTCTAAATCACAGAACCCCTTGGTGATTTCAAGGGCAATGGGGAGGGAATCCAGGCATGGCCACCTTTGCCTAGTGTATTCATCAAACCCTTCAGAGGATATGTCCAGAATCTCTCCCAGTTTCACTGTATCAAACTGCACTTGAACTCCCTTCACTAGGCTACTAACAACTCCATCCTTAACATCAGCATTTGCCATAAATTCAATCAGCTCATTTCTGGCTAGCCTACCTTCCATCTGAAGGACCATGTCCTTCCATCCCTGAGCAGCTAAAGAATCTACCAATCTCATCATCCCTGGTTCCACCAGGTCTTTTAACAATCTACCTTTTAAAATCTTTCTTCTGCCAAAAATGGCAAGCTTGTCCTGTTCCTTCTCAGATTCATTTTCTTCTTCTTCTCCACTCCCATTATGATCATCAGAAACTTTTGTTTGTTTAGCTTTCACTGCAGATCTTATCCTCTTGGCTACTGTGGGTTCAGAAGCTACAGGCACAGAGAAAAAGTTCTTAGAGGAAGTCTTGGGCTTTTTAAGCTTGGGTGTAGGAACCTCCACTGTTGTACTCCTTTCTTGATGGACCAGTTCCATCTCCTCTTCCTCAACAGCCTCTGAGGATTATGCAATCTTTTCCTTTCCCTTATCCATTTTCTTTTTCTTACTTTCTTCTAAGGCCTTTTGTAGATCAGCTTCACTCTGTTTTACCCTGCTTCTTGTGGCTCTACCACTAGGCACTAAAGAGGCAGTAGGTGTTGGGGATGAAGCTTTTCTTTTCTTGGATGGCTTAGGAACAGTTGGGGCTTTTAGTGTTAGAGTTCTGCATTTCTTTGGGTCATAGTTATCCCTCACCTTCTTCAGTAGATCAACTAAGGTTTCTTCAGTAGATGAAACATGTTCATCTCTATGTGTGCTCAAATGAACCAACCCCTCAGCAGCTTCCCCAGAACCACTTCCCCCTAACTTCATGCCACTCTCTTCTAACCTCTCTTATGCAACCCCACATATAGAAATAACTTCTACCTTCCCATTTCCCCTCTATTCACCACATGCACCTTCTCTCTCTTTTGCTTTTTCAGAATTTTTTTTACCTCCACTCCTACTCAACTTAGGCAACTTAACATCCCTAATGGGTCCAACCAGAAAAAACCTAGTCTCTAAGTTTTCAACCACAGATGAACTTACCTCAGTAGGGGATTCTTGAGTCTTCTCAGTGTTAGAAGACCCATGTCCTTCACCCTCAATCGCAGATTGAAAGGATTCAGACTCAGAGCTGGAGTCTGAATTTTGAGCTGGGCTTTCTTTCACTTGGCTTGCTTTCAACCTTTCATTTAAAGCCTTATTTAGAGCCCCAAAAGCTATAGTTTTTTGAGCGAGCATTTTGTGCCTTCGTAGCCTAGGTTTTGGAGATATACTGGGTGGAGTGGATGAGGATGAGTTTGAGGGAGATGGTGGTAGAGGAGTTCCAGGATGATCTTGTGGATTAGACATGATTGTTGATTTCTTGAGAGAATTTGGGAATTTTGGAGTATAGGGCAATTGGAAGTGAAGAAGAGTTTTTGACGGTTTTGGAATTATGATGAAGGCTGGAGAAGTGGTGTGTATTTAAAGAGAATTAGACATTTAATAAGTAACAATAGCTTTTTTAGGGGTCAAATAGAAGTCTAATCAAACTGAAATTCCAGAATTTTAATGATCAATTTGGCTTCCCTAGATATTAGGCAAAAATTATGGTTTAGAATTCTAGATGGACGGAACTGGTTCAATGCTAACGGATAGAATTTTTTCTAGGAATTTGACAATTATAAGACTTCTGCTCATGATTGAATTATTAATCTTTCTAATTGTGCATAGTATAGAAAACATACCTGAGCTTTAATATGAACCCATACTGATGAACCAGGTTCTTTATTTAGAACTCTCTTGAACATGCCTCAAATGCCATAATAGAGAAAATTTTGTAAGAGATTAGTGAGTCATACAAACACATGTTACAGGAGTATACGAATTAAAGTATGGAGCTGAGTAAGAATTATCTAGATATTTACACAAGGTTAGAATTCCTAGAAAAAATGTTTGTTTAAATTTTTTTTCCATTGTGCATTCTGAGATGGACCTATTAGGTGATCTTAATCAACCCTAATTCCAACCTGTTCCTTTCAAAGTTTTCTCTACTCAGTGCTTTAGTGAAGATGTCAGAAATTTATTTATCAGTAGCACATAATTCTATGGAGATCAATCATTTCTTATAGTTATCTCTTAAGAAGTGGTGCCTAACATCTATGTGCTTAGTCCTCTTATGATGAACATGGTTCTTTATCTAACTTGTACACATACTCAGGACATTCCTTGCTCTCAAATCCTGGAGGTTGTTTCACAAACACTTCTTCTTTCAGGTAGCCATTCAGGAAGACACTTTTGACATCCATCTAATAAAGAGTGAATTCCATGTGTGCTGCAAAGGCTATGAGGAGTCTGATTAGCTCTGGTCTTGCAACTGGAGTACAAGTCTCATAATAATTTATGCCCTCCTCTTGGCTGTAACCTTGGACCACCAGTCATGCCTTGTTTCTTGTAACTGTTCCATCTTCATCAAGTTTGTTTCTAAAGACCCATTTTGTACCAATAACTGATCTATCCTTGGGTCTTGGAACTAGATGCCAGACTTGACTTCTCTCAAATTGATTGAGTTCATCTTACATTGCATTGACCCAATCTACATCCTGCAAAGCCTCAACAATATTTTTAGGTTCAATAAGAGATAAAAAGGCATCAAAAGCACACAGATTCTTTAGTTATGATCTAGTTTTGACTCCAGATGTTGGATAAGTGATAATGTTCTCAATAGGATAATATCTTTGATACTTGTGAGGTTTCACAACCAACTGGTTCCTACTAAATGCTTCTACTATGTTCTGTTGCTGAGGAACAGGGTCATGAGCAGGTTCTTTTAGGCGATTTACTTCAATTCCTCTTTGATTAGTTCCCCTTGTCAGGTTGCCCTGAATAGAAGAACTTGTTCCATCACCTATTCCTTCTTTTTGTTCCACTTTGACTTGTGCTGAGGCTTAAGTCAAATCCTTTACCAATCCAATGATTTCATCTTCATGTTCCTGTCTCTCAGAAAGAATGTTAGTTTCATCAAATACTACATGCACACTTTCTTCTACACACGATGTTCTTTTATTGAACACTTTATATGCTTTGCAATGTGAAGAATATCCCAAGAATACTCCCTCATCACTTCTAGGATCAAACTTACCTACGGAGTCTTTTCCATTACTATGTACAAAGCACTTACATCCAAATGCCCTAAGATGGGATATATTTGGTTTTCTCCCTTTAAGTAACTCATAGGGAGTCTTCTCTATAAGATGTCTAGTCATGCATCTATTAATAATGTAACATGCAGTGTTTACAGCCTCTGCCCAGAAGCTATGGGGCAGCTTACTAGAAAGAAGCATAGTCCTTGCCATGTCTTCAAGAGTCATGTTCTTTCTTTCAACTACTCCATTTTGTTGAGGAGTACTAGGGGCATCCATTTTGTTGAGGAGTCCAAGGGGCATAGAAGTTATGATCTATACTATTTTCATCACAGAATTCAGCAAACTTAGCTTTTTCAAATTCAGTTCCATGATCAGACCTAATGGATGCAAGTTGATTTTCTAATTATTTCTGGGTTTTTTCTAACAAAGGTAGTAAACATGTCAAATTCTTCATCTTTAGTTATTAGATATAGTACCCAGGTAAATCTAGAATAATCATCAACTAGTAAAATTACATATTTCTTACCACCTCTGCTCATGGTTCTCATTGGACCACAGATATCCATATGGACCAGTTCCAATGACTTGGTTGTGCTTACCATTTTCTTTCTTTTGAAGGATGATCTTACGTGCTTCCCCCTTGCACAGTCCTTAAAAACTTTGTCTTCCTTGAACATGATGTTAGGTAACCCTATCACCAAGTCCTTTGAGACTAATTTGTTTAGCTGATTCAGACTAGCATGACCAAGTCTTTTGTGCCACAGGAGGGGATCATTATCCAGCACACTTAGGCAGGTTAGTTCATTTTCTGAGAGATTAGACAAATCTATAATGTAAATATTGTTAATTCTTTTTCCCTGCAAAACAATCTTGTCAGTGGTAAGGTTAATCACAAAGAATTTAGTAGAGGTGAGTGCTACAAGGTTACCTCAATCACACAGTTGTGATACATTGATCAGGCTGTATTTCAAGCCATCTATCAAGTAGACATTCTCAATGGACTGAGCGTCTATTTTACCTACCTTTCCAACCCCAACAATTTCACCTTTCTTCCTATTTCCAAAGGAAACATTATCTTCCTTTAAGTCCTCAAGTGAAAGGAAGGTTCTTGCTTCCAGTCATATGTTTTGAGCAGCCACTATCCATGTACCAAATTTGGCTACTTCCCTTCACTTGGACATGTAAAAAGAAATCAGGGGTTAGTCTTTGGAACCCAAACTAGTTTGGGTCCCTTTCTATAGGCAAAGCGATAAATCAGATTCCTTATAGCCCACCGAGGTAGCCTATTTTTTCTTGAACAAGAGCTTTGTTATTTTGACTGGCCTTTTCTTTTGCATTATATTCACTTTTGTAATGGCCAGTCTTGCCACAGTGTGTGCAGATTTTGTTCTCGGGAAGAGTAAGGTACTTGCTTTTAGGATCCCACTTAGGTTCTTGAGTCCCATACCCAAGTCCTCTTTTGTTTTTACTGTGATGCTCTTGTAGCTAGAAGAGCGCATCAGAAGCCTTGTTCTATTTGTAAGTTCTATCTAGTTCATGTTTTACCTTCCCTATATCTTCTTTTAATACTCTTATCTGCTCATCCTTCATGTACATCTCATCCTTCATTTTTCCTAATTCTTCTAGGGTGAGATGTGTGTGATCATCTTTCTTCTTTCCTGTTCCTAATTTCAGTTTTTATGTTCTCAGACCTAAGTTCTAGGACACTAGTGTCAAGTTTAAGAACCTGGTTCTTCAAATCAACATTTTTACTTTCACTCTCATTAGCCCTAGACTCTACATTTTTGCACTTGGATTTTAGGATCACACATTCCCTAGACAATTCTTCCTTCTCATTGTTAATTATCTCAGACTCATCATTGAAGTCTACCAGTAGCTCAGACAACCTTTCTTTAGACAAGAATTTAATCTTGTCTTTTAGATGAAGAATACTTACCTCTTGTTCATCATCTGATTCTCCAATGGCCATAAGTGCTTGTTCATCTCCAGCTTCTCCCCAGGCAACAACCATAGCCTTTGTTGATTCTTTGTTCCTTTTTGGTTGAACTTGTTCCTTCTTCCTGTTCCTTCGTTCTGCCCTTTCATTCTTCCACTCAATTTCCCATTGAGGACAGTTCTTGATCATGTGATCAGTCTTACCACATTTGTAGCATCCCTCATTGGTCTGTTTCTTAGGAGCCTTAGGTTTGTTGAAGGTTGTACCTCTTGAAGAATACTTTTCTCTCATCAGGTATTTTTTGAAATCTCTAGTGATCATGGCTACTTCATCATCCTCCAGATCTGCACCTTCAGCTATTCTGAGAGCAGACTTCTTTCCATTTTGGGTGTATCTATTTTCATGATTTGCCTTCTTAGTTCATAAGCAGTAAGTTTCCAATCAGTTCATCCAGCTTGAGGGTAGCAATATTCTTTGATTCCTGAATAACAGTGATTTTGCTTTCCCAAGTCACTGGTAAGACTCTTGTCAAGATTTTCTCAACCTTGTCTTCTTCAAGTATAATTCTACCAAGAGATTTAAGTTCATTTATTAGTGTGGTGAACCTAATGTACATCTCCTGGATAGATTCTCCTTCCTTCATATTGAAATTCTCATATTGAGATTATAACAATGTTCCTCTTAATCTCTTCACTTGAGGAGTTCCTTCATGAGCCACTTGTAAAACGTCCCATATTTCCTTTGCAGTAGTACAACTTTAAATCCTGTTGTACTCGTTTGAACCCAGCCCACACACATGACATTTCTTGGCCTTGGCATTCTTCACTTATTTCTTCAAATCTTCAGTAGTGCATTCGGCTCTTGTCTTTGACACATCCACTCTTTCCTCATTCTTCTTTGTAGTTGCCAAAGGACCATCAGTGACTATGTCCCAGAGTTCATATTCCTCTCCTATAATATGATCTCTCATCCTGTTCTTTAACAAGGAATAGTACTGACCATTGGAGAGTGGAGGCCTAGCAGTGGATTGCCCTTCCCAGTTTCCAGGTGGTGCACTCATCTTGATATTTTCCTAATGTGTTAGCCTTTTCAAGGATCACCTGCTCTGATACCAATTGATGTTCTAAACGTCAATACCACACGGGGGAGGGGGGGGATGATTTGTGTGGTACCCAATTTTCGCTCTAGAAGAACCTGGTTCTTCTAGGTGTTCTAACTACTATTGTTTGCGGAATAATAAGTACATAAAATATAGAACATAAAGATTTTTACGTGGAAAACACCTGGCTCAAAAGATGAAAAAACCACGACCTACTACTCAGTAGGATTTTTCCAAACTTCCACTAATATCACTGAGCCAAATCAGTATTTACAAAAACTCTTTGTAAACCTAAGGATTAACTCTTATCCCGTTGTAGCACACAACCTCTACTATTGCAATAACTTCAAGTTAACTTATAACTTGAATACTCTAAGTACCTAATACAATTGCTTCTATGAAAGCCGAAATGTACAACTTTAAACCACCTACTACAATTGAACTAGAATTAAAGAAAGACACAATGGAATTGGTTCTTCTAACTTGTTCAAGTAGCTTCGGGAGTGCATACTCAAATCTCACATAAATTGCTTGCAAAATTGCCCTGCTCTTTTGCTCTCAATTTAGTTTAACTTCTGCGTTTGTGCAATACATATAAAAGAGAACAATCACTGTCTTTTAATAGGTTATTAATCAGAGTCTGATTGCGACTCAATTGCTAATCTTCTATCGTAGTTGAGTCCTTGAAGATCTCAAGCTCCAACACTATCTTTATCCGAATTTTGTTCTCTTCATATAAGGAGACTTTCTTCCCTTATCCAATATGCAACCTATTTGATCTGATTAGAAGATATTGTTGCTTGATCAGTAGGACTTATCTCCTTCACGTGCATCTCACATGTGTAATTGATCATGACTGTGCTTCATAAGATGGACCTGGTCCATAACTGAGTTCATTTGTCATTCTTCAAAACTTTACCTGTTCTTGGGCCAACAGACACTATTCATGGTCTTACTAGCATAATAGACTGGATAAAAAACTTTGTTGATATGTTTCCCCAAAATATCCCCAACCGCTACATCACTTGCATCACACATGAGCTCGAACGAAAAACTCCAATTTGGAGATGTAACTTTAGCTTCAAGTGTTCAAAGGCTCTCATACAATCATCAATGAGATGGAACTTGGCATCCTTCTCGAGGAGTTTGCACAAAGCGTTCACCACTTTAGAGAAGTCTTTGATAAATCACCGGTAGAATCCTGCATGACCCAGGAAACTCTTCACACCATTCATCGAGGTAGGGGTGGAAGCTTATAAATAACTTCAATCTTTGCCTTATCCACTTCAATACTATTTGTTGAGATCTTATAGCTAAGGACAAGCCTTCCTCAATAATGAAATGACATTCCTTCTAATTGAGTATCGAATTTATTTCCTCATATCTAGCCAACACATTGACCAAATTAGCAAGACAATTATCACATGAATACCTAACCACCGAATAGTCATCCATGAAGACCTCAAGGTAGTTTTCCACCATGTTTGTGAAATTAGCCATCATACACCATTGAAAAGTCATCGGCGCATTGCATATTTGAAAGAAGAAGTACCATATGGACATTAAAGGAAGGGGAAAGTGGTCATTCATTGTGACTTTGTTGAGTTTACGATAATTCATACAAACTCTCCAACCAGTGACCAATCTTGTAGGTGTCAACTCGTTCTTATCATTGGTAACAACTAGGGGTGGCAAATGGTTCAAAGAAAATAGTTAACCACCCATATTATCCACTAAAAAATAGGTTGGATAATCAACTTTTAAAAAATGGGTCAAATATGGATAAGAACCATATTATCCATTTAGAAAATGGATAATCAATGAGTAACCAATGAATAACCAATAGGTCTAACTTTTACATTTGTAAAATCTCAAATTGTGATTCCTCAAGTTAGGGAGACTAAGTATTCTTCCAAAAGTGATCATATACAGGAAGTCATGTATAATATTGGTAACCCATATTATCTGTCGGTTAACCCATTTTTTATCCGTATTAAATATGGGTCGAGTCAGATAATTGATCAATTTTTTCATTATCCGTTTTTGACCCAAACCGCCCGTTTTCCACTCCTAGTAACAACCATTATGCCCCCTTTCTTCAGGACACATTGGACCAGAGAGGTCTATGAGCTATTAAAAATAGGGTAGAAAACTCCAGCATCCAACCATTTGATAATCTTGCTTTTGACCACCTCTTGCATAGCCTCATTGAGTCTTATTTGATGTTCAATGGAAGGTTTATAACCATCCTCCAACTTGATCTTATGCATGCAAAATGCGGGCTTATACCCTGAATATCTGCCAAGGTCCATCCAATAGCTTTCTTCCTCTTTTGCAAGACCGCCAATATGGAATCTACCTGCATGTTAGTCAAACAAGAGGAAAGTATAACCAGTAAAGTAGAATAAGGGCAAAGAAATTCATATTGAAGGTAAGGTGGCAATGGATTCAACTCCAAGGTTGATGGCTCTTCAACTGAAGGCTTTGTAGGAGGAGTCTTCCTATTCTATAGATCTAATGATAATTTTTGAGGTACATACTTGTAAGACCATATTCCTTGCAACGAATTCATGTCTTCCATGAAACCATCCATCTCATCATCATCAAACTTAAGCAATATGGCTTCCAACATATCACTAACATTGATTGTAGCACTAGTATCATCAACAATGACATTGGTCACTGAGTCCATAAAAGAGCGTACCTCATTGCTATTTGGTTGCCACATAGACTTGTACACATGAAATACCACTCGTTCATCACTAACCCGAAAAATGAGTTCCCTGGCTTTAACATCACACAGGGTCTTACCCATAGCAAGGAAATGCCTCCCAAGAATGATAGGAACTTCATAATCAACCTCACAATAATCACAAAGTTTGCTGGAAGACTAAATTGATCAACTCGGACCAATATATCCTCTATCACTCCCAACGGTCTCTTTATTGTACAATCGACCATTTGTAACCTCATAGATGTGGGTCTTAGTTTTCCAATCCCCAAAGTTTTAAACACCAAATAGAGAATCAAATTGATACTTGCCCCAAGATCACAAAGGGATTTAGCAAAATCGGCACTTCCAATAGTACATGGAAATGTGAAAGCATCGGGATCCTCCAACTTAGGAGCAATAGAATGAACAATTGCACTCACTTGATGAGTGACGTTGATTGTTTCAAAGTTCATTGACTTCTTCTTGGTCACAAGATCTTTCATAAATTTGGCATAACCATGGATTTGTTCCAAATCTTCCACCAGTGGCACATTACTAGAGAGATCTTTCATTATTTGATGAACTTCTTGAATTGATTCTCACCATTTTTCTTAGCGAGCCTTTGAGGGTATGTGGGTGGAGGCTTTGGCATGGGTGCCTTAGCCTTTTTCACCACTGGATTCGGTATGTCAATGATGTGTTCTCTAGACAGGTTCACCTCTTCTCGAGTCTTCTCGACACTATTATCAATATCAATCCGAACATTATCTTGTACTTGAACACCATTTTGTGGGGTTCCATCCTGTTGGATCATTTGGTCATCATCTACGAGTTGCTTTTTAATTGAGGTGGGTGTATTCCCTCCTCTTCTACTACTTGTGATAAAAGATATAGCATGCCCCGTATTGTTACCACCCTTTGGGTTCACTACCGTATCACTTGGTAGTGCACCTTTAGGACGAGTATTAAGAGCTTGAAAGATTTGTCTCATCTGAATTCAAGATTACGGATTGATGTGGTATGTGAGTCAAGTTGGGCATCCAAATTTCCATTCTTTTCCGTCATTTGCTTGAACATGTTCTTAAGTATGACCTATTTTATTGCTTGAAGAACTTGAACCGTGGGAACGATAGGGAGGTGGATTTCTCGATTATTGGTACATTGCGGGTATTTGAAAACCCAAACTCCGACTTACATGATTATTATTGTTTACCCAATTTTCTTGATTGTTACCTCCCAAATTCTCTTGGTTTTTATTGTTGTTGTTGTTATTCCAATTCCCTTGGTTGTTAGAGCACAAATTGCCTTGGTTATTTGGAGAACTCAATTGATTTTGATTGGAGCCTTGAAAATTCCTCTGTTGTCCTTGATAAATGTTCACAAATTGTGCCTCTTCTTCTTGCTCTTAATAAGAATAATCTAGATCAAAACCACAATCATCGTGTTCATAAGTCTCTACCCCGGGTTGAAATTGTGGATGTCATGGCCCAAACTCCCACCGTAGGATGTCGTGATGGCACCTAGTTTCTAAGACTAAGTAAGCCTAACATGCAAGAAGAAATAATGGAAATAACAATAAAACTTCAAATTAACCATATAACTACTATAATAACTCAACAACACCGCTAATAATAACTCCCAAAATCTGGTAAGACTGAGTCATAAGCTCTACATGAATATACTGAAACATCCCTAATACATCACTTTCTAAATAAAGAGTATGCAATATAAGAACAAGGACAAAGGGTGACTCTGAGGCTTGTGAACATCGACAGGTATACCTTGAAGTCTCCGATCTGAAAGCTCTACTCGCTGGTGCCTAGCCTGGTAAGAGGTAACTGGATCTGCATAAAAGATGTGCAGAAGCGTAGTATGAGTACACCACAAAAGTGCCAGTAAGTATCAAGCCTATCCTCAGTAGAATAGTGACGAGGTCAGATCAAGACACCTATAAGGATAATAAATGAAGTTGAACATAGCAAAGTGTAATAATGGAAACGAGGAAATGAGGCAATAAAGAAATACAACGGGATAAGCTACAACTGAATTTAAGGCAAATAAAGCAACAAGGAAGGAACACAAAATAAGAACAACGAGAAAATGATGTAGAAAAACACAAGTGATGTAAATGAAACATAACCACAAGAATCACGTCCGAGGTACCGCTTCTTATATAATTTCACAATCACAATCACAATATTTCCTTATACCACCATAGGAGCCTTACATTTAGTTTTGAAAATTAAAATCCTGAAATAGCTACCCGCGTTTTAGACCACCTTATCACACCGCGTGGCTCCAAGTAGTTCCCCTACTAGCAACATGCGTATCAAGCCCACCTTATCTCACCGCATGCGTTTCCACAACAAATAGCATGTGGCTCAACCAAAATGTGTACAAGAATCTCGACAATAACAAAATAATGGTGAATAGCTCAACAAGAACTATATATCAACAATTATCAACTTACCCTCGAGTGTTAACGACTTTTACAACTTCAACACCAAAGCTCAATAAGAAGATATTCCAAGAAATAACAACTTCGAGTAAGGTAACTCAACAGTTAAATAATTAACAAGGCTATAACAATAATTTCAACTAAGCATGCAAGGGCAAATAACAAATAAAAGATGGGACAAACATTTAAGAATGTTAATAAAGCATGTAAGTAAATTAACGATGAAAGATATAACATGTTATGACAATTTGATTGAAGATATGAAAAGAATCTAAATAGTCTATACCGGTCAATTACCATATATAGCCCGTGTACCCACTCGTTACCTTGCGTACACGACTTTTACGTACAACAGATAACACAAAACAACTCCAATCCTAAGGGGTGATCCCCTCCCCTCCCCCACAAAGTTAGGCAAGATACTTACCTCAAACAAGCTAAGTCAATCCATTAGTACGCCTTTTTCGCCAATATCCAACTCCGAACTGCTCGAATCTAGCCTTTATACCATAATGCAAACCATATGAAACCATTTAGGATAATAAAGTTTCAATTTTTAAAGAAAATAAAAAAGTCAACTCAAAAGGTTATGCCTCGTCTTGAAAACCGACGAAACTAACAAAATCCAAATACACACCCAATAACGAGTCCAACCATACTAAAATTATTTAATTCTGACCTCAAAGCGACTTTAAAATCCTCAAATTATAGCTTATGAAGTTTTCACAAAAGTCCCGAATGTTTCCAAATCAAAACACTAATTAAATGCTAAAAACAATTATGGATTCATGAATAATAGTCAAATTCGGGTTAAAAATCACTTACCCGATCAACTCTTTGAAAATCTCTCTGAAAATCGCCCAAAATCGAGGTCTCTAACTCAAAAGATGAAAAATGGGAACAAACCATAGATCTACTCCTTTTCAGCCTAGTGATTACGCATCCGTACAAACAGCCGCTTCTGCGGCTCTGCACCTGCGAAAAATCCATCGCATGTGCAGCTTTTCATTAAGCCCAAAACTATCTGGTTCTACGGTCTCAAACCGCTTCTGCAGTTCCACTTCTGTGGACCATGGCTCGCTTATGTGGAATCTTAACCGCACCTGCGGTCCTCCCTAGCCCAACTCAAATCCTCTTCTGAGATAAACCAATCGCACCTGCGGCCAAGCTAACTGCACGTTCGATGACACAAGAACTTCAGTTCTTCAGCAATTAACTAAGTCCAAAAATGAATCCAATTTCAATCCGATTCACAGACGAGGCTCCGGGACCCTATCTGAACATGCCATCATGTTTCAAAATATATAAAGAACCTACTCGAGGACTAAAATCACATCAAAGAACATCGATTCTACGAATCGCAACCCAATTTAAACCTATTGAAACCATGAACATCCAACTTCCAAAACTAACGCCGATTCACACCAAACCAACTGCAATTGACCTAAAATTTTCACACAAGTCATAATGACACAATGAAACTATTCCAACTTCCAGATTAGAATCCCACTCTGATATCAATAAAGTCAACTCTCGGTCAAATTTCTCAACCTTCCAAACCTTCAACTTCCTAACTTTTGCCAATTCAAGCCAAAATGACCTACGGACCTCCAAATCAATATACAAACACGTTTGTAAGTCCAAAATTACCATACGAAGCTATAGGAACCGTGAAAAATCCATTCTGGAGTCGTCTACACAAAGGTCAAACTCCGGTCAACTCTTTTAACTTAAGCTTCTAACTTTGGGTCTAAGTGTCCCAATTTACTTCGAAACTCATCCGACACCCAAGCCAACCACCCTGGCAAGTCACATTACCATAATAAAACATAGAGGATGCAAAAAATAGGGTACGAGGCTAAAATACTTAAAACAGCTGGCCGGGTCATTACATCATCCCCCTCTTAATATAAACGTTCATCCTCAAACGAGTATTGAGACATACTTGAAGTGGTGAAAAGATGAGGATAATGGCTACACATATCATGATCGATCTCCCAAGTTGCTTCCTTGACTGTTTGACCCCTCCAGTGAAGCAATGTTCTATGACCTCAACTTTTGGACCTACATGTCCAAGATGGCTATCGACCCTCAACATAAGAGAAATCCTTGTCTAATTGGACTGAGCTGAAATGTAGAACATGGGGTGGATCATCGTGATACTTACGGAGCATGGAAACATGGAACACTGGTTGAAATACGGACAAACTAGGTGGCAATGCAAGCTTGTAGGCCATCTCTCCCACTCTCTCAAGGATCTCAAAAGGGCCAATATACCTAGGTCTCAACTTGACCTTCTTCCCGAACCTCATCACACTCTTCATGGGCGAAACCCGGAGCAAAACTCACTCTTCAACCATAAATGACACATCACAAACCTTTCGATCACCATAAATCTTCTGCCTAGACTGTGTTGTACAAAGCGAATCCTGGAGTGACTTGACCTTCTCTAAGGCATCTCGAACCAAATTTCTGCCCAACAATCTAGCCTTCCCCATATCAAACCACCCAACTAGAGAATGATATTGTCTTCCATATAAGGCCTCATAAAGAGCCATCCGAATACTATATTGGTAGTTGTTATTGTAGGAAAACTCTACAAGTGGCAAGAACTAATCCTAAGAACCATTGAAATACAAAACAAGCATGAAGCATATCCTCTAATGTCTGAATGGTGCGCTCGGACTGTCCTTCTATCTGGGGGTGGACTGATTTACTCAACTCAACTTGTGTGCCTAACCCACGCTGCACGACCCTCTAGAAGTGTGATGTAAACTGTGTGCCCCGATCAGAGATGATGGATACCGGCACGCCATAAAGTCGGACAATCTCGGGGATATAGATCTGGGCCAACTGCTCTAAAGAATAGGTAGTCACCATCGGAATAAAATGAGCTGACTTGGTCAACCTATCCACAATTACACATACAACATCAAAATTTCTTCTGAGTCCGTGGGAGTCCAACAATGAAGTCCATAGTAACGCACTCCCATTTCCACTCGGAAATCTCAAGTCTCTGAAGCAAACCTCCTGGCCTCTGGTGCTCATACTTCCCCAATTGACAATTTAGTCACCGAGCTACATACTCCACTACGTCTTTCTTCATTCTCCTCCATCAATAGTTCTTCCTCAAATCCTGATACATCTTAGCTACACCTGGATGAATGGAGTAATGCGAACTGTAGGCCTCTTGAAGAATCAACTCACAAAAACCAATCCATATTAGACACACATAACCGGCCCTGCATCCATAACACATCATCATCTCTGATAGAAAACTTATTGGCATTGCCGTGCTGTACAGTCCTTGAGGACAAGCAAATGGGGGTCATCATACTAATGCTCTCTGATGCGCTCATATAAAGAAGACTGGGAAACCACACAAGCAAGTACTTGATTGGGCTCCAAAACATCCAATCTAACAAATTGATTGGCCAAGGCCTGAACATCAATGGCTAGTGGCCTCTCTGCTACCGGTAGATATGCCAAACTACCCATACTTTCCGCCTTTAGACTCAAGGAATCGACCACCATATTGGACTTCCCAGGTTGATATAGAATAGTATATCATAGTCTTTAAGAAACTCTAACCATATTTGATGCCGCAAATTAAGATCTTTCTCTTTGAACAGAAGTTGGAGACTTCGGTGGTCAGTATAGATCTCATATGGGACACCGTACAAATAGTGCTACAGATCTTTAGTGCATGAACAATAGCTGCCAATTCCAAGTCATAGACTGGATAATTCTTCTAGTGGACCTTCAACTACCGATACGCATAGAAAATCACCCTACCATTCTACATCAATATCGCGCCAAGGCCAATACGTGACGTATCATAGTACATAGTGTAAGACCCCAAACCCGTAGGCAACACCAATACTGGGGCTGTAGTCAAAGAAGTATTGAGCTTTTTAAAAGCTCTCCTCACACTCCTTGGACCATCTTAAAGGAGTACCCTTCTGCATCAATCTAGGTGCAATACTGGATGAGAACCCTCCATAATGCAACGATAATACCTAGCCAAATCTAGGAAACGCCACCAAATAAAGCAAGAATTCACACTTTGAGAATTTCGCATACAATTTCTTTTCTCTCAAGGTCTGGACCACAATCCTCAAATGATGCTCATGACCCTCTTGACTGCGAGAATACACCAAGATGTTGTCAATAAACAGAATTACGAATGAATCAAATATGGATGGAATACACTATTCATTAGGTGCATAAATGGTGCTTGGGAATTGGTCAGCCCAAATGACATCACAAGGAACTCATAAGACCATACTGAGTCCTAAAGGCAGTCTTTGAAATACCAGATTTTGAATCTTCAGCTGATGTCCTGACTACAAAAATCTACCACCCTGTAGCTGATTAAATAAGTCATCAATGCGCGACAATGGGTACTTGTTCTTCATTGTAACCTTGTTCAACTACCGATAATCAATATACAAGCAAACAGAACTATCCTTCTTCTTCACAAACAAAACCGAAACACCCTAAGGTGATAGACTAGGCCGAATGAAACCCTTATCAAGCAACTTTTGCAACTGCTCCTTTATGTCTTCAACGTTGTCGGGACCATACAATATGGGGGAATAGAAATGGATTGAATTCTCGGCAACAAGTCAATACCAAAATCGATATCTCTATTGGGAGGTATGCCCGGAAGATCTACCAGAATTCATATGGGAAGTGTCTCACTACTGAAATTGACTCAATGGTAGGAGTATCAACATGGACATCTCCCATAAAGGCTAGGTATGCATTACACCCCTTCTCAACCATCCGTTGTGCCTTAAGTAAGGACTTAACCCTGCTAGTAACATAATCTAAAGTACCCCTCCACTCCTACTGTGGTAACCCTGGCATTGGCAATATCACCACCTTGGTGTTACAATCCAGAATAGCATGATATAGATATAACCTGTACATGCCCCAAATAACATCAAAATCTACCATACTTAGCAACAATAGATCAACTATGGTCTCAAATCCACCGATGCACACAGTCCATAATAATATTTTCTTTCACTGACATGACACATACAGAGGAGAACTCAAGGAATCACAAGATATACCCAAATACAAAGCAAAGTAAGATGATATATATGAATAAGTAGAGCTTGGATCAAATAAGACCGATGCATCTTTATGAAAAACTAGAACAATACTTGTGATAACTGCATCTGGTGCAACCACCTCCGTCCTACCTGGAAAAGCATAACATCTAGCTTGGCCTTCCACTCTAGGCCGACCCCTACATGCCTAACCTCTACCCTTAGCTAGCTGTGCAGGTGGATGGCAACTGGAGCAGTAACCACGGCCTGAGAAGTCTATGGACCCTGTGAAATACGTAGAGCATGTATAGTCTATGGAGTCGCACCCCTCTTGAGTCTGGGGAAGTCCTTCACCATATGACGGGTATCACCACACTCAAAACAAGCTCTCGATGGACGTGGCTGCTGAAATTAGCTCGAGCATGGTCGGCTGGACTGACCTCTGAAAGCACCCCGTGTAGGAGGTGCACTAGATAGTGGCGGTGCATAATGGGAAACCTAGGATCTGGAAGTAGCTAGAGTACCACTAGAAGCTGGAAGTGCTGAATGAACTGAACCTCTCACATAGGCCCTGCCATGATGGGCTACAACTGGGACCGGGAACCACTATATCCTCCTGAATCTCGAGGCCTCTTGTCCTCCCTATCCTCTCTCACAGATTCGCATACCCTCCAACCTCTAAGATCTCTACCACCTACTTATATGGGGTATCTATCTCCAAGTCTTAAGCCATACTGAATCTAATACCATAGTTGAGCCCCTCAAGAAATTGACAAACTCGCTCTCTGGCTGTGGAAACCAGGCAGGTGCATGTATGGACAATTATTGAATCAGACAGCATACTTTGACACTGTCTTGGTCCCCTGGTGCAGTGCTCAAACTCTGAGTGCCATGCATCCCGAAGACTCTGAGTAACAAATTCTCTCAAGAACATATCTAAAACTAAGCCCTGATAAGTGAAGCTGCATCATATGGGCTACCATCCTCATAAGCCCGCCAGCACTGATACACAACTCTTGACAGCTGGGATGTAGTAAAGGAAACCCGCTCGTCTCCACAATACCAATGCTGTGGAGATTACAGTGGCATTTCTCTAGGAAAGCATGTGCATCCTCTATAGCTAGAATGCTAAAAGCAAGAGGATGGTACTTCTTGTACCTCTCAAGTCTAAGCTCCTTCTCCTTATATGATGTTTCCCTAACCTCACTAAAGTGGAATCAATCCCGCCTAAACTCTAGAGTACAAAACGTGCTCAAGGACTGTGCAAGGGTCTCCTAAAATGCAGGGGTAGTAATAGGCGCCTCAGGTGTCTGCCTACTAACTGGAGCTACTGGTGGCTCCTTTGTCGCAGCTCGGGCAGGTGCTTTAGCTTCACCACGTGCCCCTCCTCGGCCTTTGCCTTGGCCCCGGCCTCTCGCGGCTCTAGTGGGGATGCAGATATCTGATCGCCGGATACAACCGTACATGTTCTCACCATTTGTAAGAGTATAGAAAGACAAAGATTCAGAATTTCAAAGTCAACAAATTTGCACGATAAGGAATCAAAGAAGTGAAATTTTTTAACAGTTCGATAGCCTCTCGAAGAAAAGCACAAACATCTCTGTACCGATTCACAAGACTCTACTAAACCTGCTTATGACTCGTAATACCAATGAACCTAGAGCTCTGATACCAACTTGTCATGATCGCAATCTCCCACTGTAGGATGTCGTGATGACACCTAGTCTATAAGAATAGGTAAGCCTAACATGCAAGGAGAAATAACGAAAATAACAATAGAACTTCAAATTAAACCATCTAACTACTATAATATAACTCAAGAATATCGCTGACAATAACTCCCAAAATCTGGTGAGACTGAGTCATAAGCTCTACATGAGTATACTGAAACATCCCTAATACATCACATTCTAAATAAAGAGTATGCAATAGAAGAACAAGGACATAGAGTGACTCCGAGGCTTATGAAGGCCAGCAGGTATACCTTGAAGCCTCCGATCTGAAAGTTCTACTCACGGATGCCTAGCCTAGTATAAGGTACCTGTATCTACACAAAAATATGTGCAAAAGAATATATGAGTATTCCACAATGGTACCCATTAAGTATCAAGCCTAACCTCGGTAAAGTAGTGACGAGGTCAGGTCAAGACACCTACTAGGATAATAAAAGAAGCGAACAAGTATAGCATGCGTAATAATACAAACAAGGCAATGAAGAAATACAACGGGATAAGCTACAACTGTTTAACACAAATATGGCAACAAGGAAGGAACACATAGTAAGAATACCGAAAAAATGATGCAGACAAACACAAGTGATGTTAATGAAAGATAACCACAAGAATCACGTCCGAGGTACCTCCTCGTATCTCATTATACAATCACAATCACGATCATAATCTTTCCTTATACCACCGCGGGAGCCTTACATTTAGTTTTGAAAATCATTTTTCCCAAAATAGTTACCTGCGTTTTATACCACCTTATCACACCGCGTGGCTTCAAGTAGTTCCCCAACTAGCAACAAGCGTATCAAGCCCACCTTATCTTACCGCATGTGTATCAACCCATATCCTTATACCACCACATGCATATCAATATCACAACACAATCACAACTCACAACACATTTTCCCATATGCCACAACTTGCCAAAAGAATCAACAACAACAATGTTTTCACAACAAATAACCCATGGCTCAACTACAATGTGTACAAGAATCTTGACAATAACAAAATATTGGTGAATAGCTAAACAAGGACGATATCTCAACAATTATCAACTTAGCCTCGAGCGATAATGACTTTTTAACTTCAACACCAAAGCTCAACAAGAAGATATTCCAAGAAATAGCAACTTCGAGTAAGGTAACTAACAAGGCAATAAGGAAACAAGAATTTCAACTAAGCATGCACGGGAAAATAACAAGTAAAAGATGGGACAAGCATTTAACAATGTCAATAAAACATGTAAGGACAAAATTAACAATAAAAGATATAACACGTTATGGTAATTCGATTGAAGGCATGAAAAGAATCTAAATAGCTTAAACCGGTCAATTCCCACAAATAACACAAAACAACTCCAATTCTGAGGGGTGATTCCCCCACATGAAGTTAGGGCATTTAACAATGTCAATAAAGCATGTAAGGACAAAATTAACAATGAAAGATATAACATGTTATGACAATTCGATTGAAGGCATGAAAAGAATCTAAATAGCTTAAACCGGTCAATTACCACAAATAACACAAAACAACTCCAATTCTAAGGGGTGATTCCCCCACATAAAGTTAGGCAAGATACTTATCTCAAACAAACAAGCTAACTCAATCCACTAGTAAGCCTTTTCCGCGAATATCCAACTCTGAATGGCTCGAATCTAGTAAAAATAACTTTATACCATAAATACAAACCATAAAAAATTATTTCGGATAATAAAGTTGTAATATTTAAAGAAAATCAAAAAGTTAACTCAAAAGGTCAACCCCAGGCCCACGTCTCGAAACCCGACCAAACTCACAAAATCAAAATAGCCGTTCAATAACGAGTCCAACCACACTTAAATTAATCAATTTCGACCTCAAATAGACTTTCAAATCCTCAAATTATAGCTTAGAAGGTTTTCACAAAATTCTTCAATTTTTCTAACTCAAAACACTAATTAAATGATAAAAATAATGATGGATTCATGTATAGTAGTCATATCCGAGTTATAATCACTTATCCCGATAAAATCTTTGAAAATTCTCAAAATCGCCCAAAATCGAGGTCTCTAACTCAAAATATGAAAAATGGGAACAAGCCCCTGATCTGCCCCTTTTCAGCCAATTGCTTCCGCATCTGCGAACAAACAGCTACTTATGCGGCTCTGCACCTACGAAAAATCCATCGTAGGTGCGGCTTTTCATTAAGCCTAGAAATTTTCGCTTCTGCAGTTCCACTTCTGCGAACCATGACTCGCTTCTGCGAAATCTTGACTGCATTTGTGGTCCTCCACAACCCAACTCTAATCCGCTTCTGCGATAAACCAATCGTATTTGCGTGTCCGTACCTTATGTCCAAGTCCACTGCAGGTGCGATGACACCAGAACTTCAGTTCTTCATCAATCAACTAAGTCCAAAAATGAACCCAATTTCAATCTGATCCACACCCGGGGTCCCGGGACCCTGTTCGAACATACTATCAAGTTCCAAAACACCTAACAAACCTACTCGAGGCCTAAAATCATATCAAACAACATCAATTCTATGAATAACAACCCAATTTAAACCTATTGAAACCATGAACATCCAACTCCCAAAACTAACATCGATTCATACCAAACCAACTCTAATTGACCTCAAAATTTGCATACAAGTCATAAATGACACAAAGGATCTATTCCAACTTCTAGAATCGGGATCTGACCCTGATATAAATAAAGTCAACTCTCGATCAAACTTCTAAACCTTCCAAATCTTGAGCTTCCTAACTTTTGTCAATTCAATCAAAAATGACCTATGCACATATAAATCAATATCTTAACAAGATCCTAAGTCTAAAATCGTCATACGAAGCTATCAAAACTTTCCAAACTTGATTTTGTAGTCTTTTACACAAAAGTCAAACTCCGGTCAACTCTTTTAACTTAAGCTTCCAACTTTGGGACTAAGTGTCCCAATTAACTACGAAACTTATCCGAAACCAAGCCAACCACCCTGACAAGTCACATAACCAAAACATATCATAGAGGAAGTATAAATAGGATAACGAGGCTAAAATACTCAAAACGACTGGATGAGTCGTTATAGTGGACCTTTAGTCCTTTTCTTATTGGCTAAAACACTCAGCCTTTCCATAGCATAAACTTGCTTAGGAGCTTGAGTTTGATGAAGCTGAGCCTTAGTGAATTGAGTCATGGTTGTGGTCAATTCATCAATGGCTTGCCTATGGTCTTTCAAGTATTTATGAAGATGAATTATGTTAGGATCACCTTGGGGAACATTAGCTCGGGACTGCCAAACCGAGGAAGTTTTGGCCATCTTATCTAGAATCTCACATGCCTTCGCATAAGGTGTTGTCGTAAAATTTCCTTCGGCTAATTAATTGACCATACATTGATTCGTGGTATTAATACCACGGTAAAAAGTTTGTTATTGGTCATATCATTATTCAGACACTCCATAGTCAGATATCGTTCCCAAATTTCATGCAAAGGTTCATTAGTCTCTTGCTTGACTGTAGAGTTACCATGTGCCTGGGAGAGAAGAACTTTGAAATAAACTTTACTGCCAATTCATCCCATGCATGAATAGAATGATTAGGAAAGCATTCCAACACATCCAAAGCCTTACCCCTTAGTGATAAGGGAAAAAGACTTAACCGCAATGCATCTTTTGAGATATTTGTTTATTTTCTTCCCCAACATCTATCAGCAAAACCTTTCAAATGCTTGTAAGAATTTTCACTACTAGAAATCCAGAAAAAAGCAACCAAAGTTGGTCACTTACAGGTCAAAAAGCGACCAAATAGGGTTGGTCAATATTTTACTGGTCCCTTTACCTTAGGGACCAAAGTTGGTAGCTAATTAGCGACCAACTTTGATCTCTAAGGTAAAAGAACCAAATATTCCGGATTAATAATATACCGACCAACTTTGGTCACTTAATATTTTAATAATATAAATTTAGCGATCAAAGTTGGTGTCTATTCTTAAATTATATTATTTATTTATTATTAATAAAAATATAGCGACCAACTTTGGTCTATAAACAAAATATTATATTTTAAAATCTTAAAAATAGAGACCAAAGTTGGTTGCTATTTTTAATTTTTTAAATATTTTTAAACATAAGCGACCATCATTGGTCGCTATTTTCTAGAAAATATTTTTTTTAGTAGACAAGAGACCAAAGTTGGTCACTTTTTGAGACATCTGGGTTAGTTAGCGACCAACCTTGGTCGCTATTGCCCAGAAAATTAATTTTTAAATAGAAAAGAGACCAACAAGTGACCAAAATTGGTCGCTTTTCTGGGTATAATTTTGGCAGAAACTACCTGTTTTGGCAGCTACACCACCTGCCAGCATACCAAATCCCTATTACAAGCAATAACAACAACAATTCCAACAACAACAACACAACAACAACAACACAACAACAACATTAAAACCAACAAAGTATAAAGTTCAATAGAACTAACACATTAAGCTAACCAAATTAAGTTAATTGTTATTACAAGCCCATTCGATAACCGATTCTATTTGTCTAGTTCAAAGTATATAAAATTCAAGTATTATTTTGTACATCATTATCATCACTGTCTGAAGAACTTTCATCACCAAGACAGTATCCAGAAGGGTGTACTTGTCGAGGACGGGAAGAACGATCACAGGGAGGAAAGGAGGAACGACCACTTGGAGGACGGGAGGAATAAGCACGGGGAAGGCGAGCCTCTGGCGATAACTCACTAGATCGGGGAATTAGAAAATTGCCAGAAGCTAGGAGAGCTTTGATCTACTCTTGCCTGCCAATGTACTGAGCATCTCTAAGCTTTTCTCTTTCCTTGACCGCTTCTAGCTCGGGTGTGAGCTTTGTCACAGTCTCCCACATAGCGAAGAGGCTCTCCCTATCAAGTAGCTCGGCTTGCGAGAAGGTCCCTATTCCTTGCATTCCACAGTTATAGAGATGGAATTTCTTAGTAGGAAGCCCGTATACCTTTCCCCATTTTGGACTGCCAGCATCCTCGTTCGAAGGTTAGATTGGTTTGCCCGACTCATTAGGTGGCTGACTTCATATGAATTCCTCCAGTTCAGCTGTGAAGCGACCCTATAAGAAAAAGTACATTGAATTAGTATTTCATAATTTATATAAAAGTAAATCAAAATACTTAATGAAAAGTGAAAACCTACATGTACAGTCTAGGATCGGCCCTCGACCCACCTTTCTTGATCTGTCTCTTTCTTCTTCTTCTTCACAATATGAGTCTCCTTGAATAGCTCGTCTTGGTTCATCAGATGGCCCAACTTCTTTTCCTGAAAACTCATAAATTTGAGTCAATATACAGAATAGATATACTTTGAAAATTAAAATAAATTAAGCAATTACGTACCATTCTTATTTTTATTGTCCCTAGGATGATCGTACCTCCAGTGTGCAAGGATCCTCCCTTATCAGATGCGCGAGCTTTTTTTCCCTTTTTTGATCTTCTCTAAGAACTTTGTGGTAAGCCATTACCTTTGCAAATCCTCCCATAAATTCTGAAGCAACCAGTCAGGCTTTTGGTTCAACTTTCTAGCTTTGGAGAAATAATGCGACAACCGCTTGCGAGCTTTGAGATGAAAATTTGCAGCCACTTCCGCGTTATAGTGGTGTTCCCATACACACTTACTCTGTATTTCAAAATTTAAGTATTATATGGAAATATCATAAATATAAATAGTTATACTACTTAAAAGAATATTTATACCTTAAATTGATTGAAAATTTGCTCCTTCAGCGAGAATGGGAATTCACTCCAAGTCGCATAAGGGCCATCATAAAACTTTCTGGTGGCTTTGGTGATTATCCTCATAGTAATATTACTAGGGATGAACCTGCTATTTAATTAAAAAAACACATTAGTATCTTAGTAAAAACTGTACAAAGCAATAAACGTAAAAATAACAAATAACTCTTACCCATCACCCTCAAGGACTATGATGATCCTGCCATATTGATCATAATGCACCTCCTCGTCATCATCAGCATCACCGTCTGAAGCATGTATATCAGAGGCATGTATGGAAGGTATAGGGGGTCAGAGCTAGTATCTCGCAGGAAAAGGCCTAAAATAGATGGAGTCCCTGATGAAGATGACTGCGATCCATGTGACTACGACATAGTTGTATGGACCGCAAGTGGCTGTGAAACTGATGGCTATGATCCCTGTGGATGTGACATGGATCGATGCGATGCAGATGGCTGCGATCCACGTGGTCGTGAGGCAGATGGACTGTATGTCGGACGTATAGTCTTATGGCCCTGTGACGAAAGAACTGGTGTCTGCACGAAGGTGTAGGGCTAGTGATGCTATGGCAGCTCAGAATAGCCCTGGGGAGGAGGCAAAGACATAGGCATCTCTGAAGAGGGTGGAAAAGATTAAGTATTATCTTTTACCCTCCTCTTTGGTTTCTTAGCCTTTTCTCGACCCCGAGAACCAGTAGGGTTATTGTTACCTCTACCCTTACCTGTCATCTGCATGATATAATACATATTTAGATTGAAACATATAAAGAAACTAGTTATAAACGAGAGTTATCAAAGAAACCAACTTTTTAAAGCTCATCGGCGTATTGTTCCTTGTCCGAGAATTCTTCTTCCTCACTAGTTTGAGATTCATCAGTTGATTCTTCTTCCTCGTTTTCTATAATTCTTACTTCATTTATATCAACTTCTTCCAATATGTGTTCAGCATATTCCAAATCATTTTCTAAAACTTCATCCACTATTTGGTGAACACTGGAGATATCATTTTGATATGCAACATCTAACACATTCTCGACTTTCACCCTACTTACATGCTTAGTTTTTATTACAACCCACCAAACAGACTTATTCCATTGCAATGGATAAGGAGCATAATACACTTGCCTAACATTATGTGCAATTATTAAATGATCATAGCTATCATACTCCCTCGTACGATTAACCTCAATTATGTTGTATTGATTGTGTACTCTTGTACTTCTTGTTGGATTTGGGTCAAACCACTTGCATCTAAAGAGTATCAATTTCTTAAATGGCCAACCTTTATATTCTAGTTCTATTATTCCTTTGAGCACATCATAATAATCAATATCTCCAACTTGGTTACCATCACCACCTTGAACCCACACCCAACTGTTGTTGCTATTTTTATTTTTAGAGCAATCCTCTGTATGAAACTTATAACCATTCACAACGTACTTAGACATTGTTGTGACCTCAAGCCCAGGTCCCCAAGACATATCTTTCAAAAATTGATTTACACCATTATTTGGATAATTTACCTACATATTGTTAAAAAAATTCATAAGTTAGCATAACTTCCAAACATTGTTTACCTACATAGTGTTAGAATATTTGAAGGATAAACTTACAAATTGTTTGAACCACGTATCAAATCTCGTATATACATCATCATGGCCAAATTGACCCATGAAGTGACTATGACACATCAAATATTTTTAGTAGTTGCATTGAGATGTAATTACAGTAATTTTTATATTTTGATAACTACTAAATCAATACTTACTTGAGAACTGGTATAACTTCGAGACAATTTAGAAACACATGAAGTGTAGATGACTTGAACTCCATATCACTCAAACTTCTCTTTCTAACATCTTTAGAACATCAGCCTGGTTGATTGAATATGGACATAGGCAGATATAATGGATCGTTCACACATTCGACGGTGTGCCTGTTTGGCCTATTCCTAGCTCATGGCACATTACTATCAAAATAATAAGAAGAAAAATGAGTAGTTACCTTTTCAAGATAAGCTTCACATATAGATCCTTCAATATTATTCCTCTGCTTAACAAATTGTTTGCATTTGCCAATTGTCCTACATAATTTTAGGTTAGCCAAGAACATTCAAATAAAATAGAAAATTACATCAAACTTATAATATTACCTCTCAAAGGGATACATCCATCTGCATTGAACATGCCCTCCAAGTACTGCCTCGTGTACACGGTGGATTGGAAGGTGTTCCATCATATAAAAAAACACATGGAAATATCTTTTCCATCTTAGTAGAAGTTACACAAATGTTCTGATCCATCTGGAGTAGGTTTTCTTCCCTTAATGTGGAATAACACAAGTCTTTGAAAAACAAACTAATCTCTGTGGTGGGTTTCCAGATTCTTTTAGGCAAACCACAAAATGCAATAGGCACTAAGGTCTCCGTAAAAACATGACAGTCATGACTTTTCAAATGGCTCAACTTCCCTACCTCCATATCAACTTTTTTCCCAAGATTCGACCCATAACCCTTATGCATCTTCAATTTCATTACCCAATCACAAATTTGTCGTATTTCCTCCAACGTGAATGTGTCACTTGCTTTGGGCTTGAACACCTTACCATTGTTTGCTATCTACAAGTATAATTCATGCCGCTTACAAAATTCTTGCAAGTCCATTCTAGCCTTCGGGTTATCCTTTGTCTTACCTTTAACATCCATCATTGTGTTGAACAAATTGCCAAAATAAATCTTCTCAATATGCATGACATCAAGTTGTGATGGAGAAGATTATCCTTCCAGTAAGGCAACTCCCAAAATATACTCTATTTTGTCCAATTATGAGTAACACCATAACCGGAGAACCGATAAGGTGGAGCTTCAGTAACTTTACTGAAGTTCTGGACCCTTTCCAAAATTTCCTCACCTGAAAGTATCAGAGGTGGAGAATCATATTCCATTTTATTCTTTTTGAATGCATTTTTCATCCTTCTAAACTCATGATCAGGAGGCGATAATTGACGATGACAATCAAACCATGATTGCTTTCGGCCATATTTCAAAGTGAACGCCTTACTATTTTCCATGCAGTAAGGACAAGCTAGCTTCCCAACAGTCATCCACCTAGACAACATTTCATATGCAGGAAAATCGTTAATTGTCCACATTAAATTAGCACGTAAATTGAAATTCTGCTTGGTTGATATGTCACATGTTTCAACAACATCGTACCATAATTGTTTTAGCTCATCAATCAAAGGTTGCAAATATACATCAATCAAACTTTTCGGATACGTGGACCGGGGATAATACAATTTAAGAATATATATGGACTAGTCATGCACAACTCGAGTGGTAGACTATAAGGTGTAAGAAAGTCAGGTCAACATGAATATGGTGTTGCAGATACAGAAAAAGGCGTGAAGCAATCCACACACAGACCTAACCGAATGTTCCTTGGTTCACTAGCAAAATCTGGATATGCCCTATCAAAGTGTTCCAAGCTTCTCCATCCGAAGGATGACACATACACCAGGTGGTCTTCTATTTTCAAAGTGCCATCTCATATGAGGAGCAGAACTCATCGGCGCATATAACCTCTTTAACCTAGGTATAAGAGGTAAATAATGCATTAACTTGATAGCGACCATATTCCCACTGGAAAGCCTCTTGAAACGAGGCTTTTCGCAAAATTTATAACTGTCTTAAAGCTGCATGTCACGACCCAAAACCCAAACCCGGTCGTGATGGCGCCTCTCGTGAAGACAAGGCCAGCTAACACTTACTCAAATGCAGTTCTAACAACTTAATAAATCAGTAAGTAATTTATAAGGATGAATAATCCAATCCTTTAGGTAGTCAACAATACAATTCTATAAACATGCGGAATAACAACCCAACTCAGCCCAACATCATGGTGTCACTAGTCATGAGAATCTATTAGAGTATAAATACAACTACAAGGTCTGAAATATACAAAACAGGACTGATGAACAAAAAAGGGAGAAAAGCGGTACTGCGAACGCTGACAGCCACCTTGCTAAAACTCCGATAACCTTGCATCCAATCAACCAAAACCTGCCGCCGGGTGTATAAATACCTGCATCTGCACACAAGGTATAGTGAGTAAAGTGAGTACTCCAACTCAGTGAGTAATAAGGGTACATAACAACTGAGCGGTAATAAATAACGTAAAGCAAGCCATCATGCTATATAGGAGCAGTGTAAACCCTTTAAGAAAAATAGTGAAACTGTGAAATCTTTGACAGCAGAGGGAATCAATGATTCTTATTCGACCGAGTTCTAGCTAGAAAGATGTAGATTACAGACCGGAGGTTGGTAAGAACTAAGGTTTGGAACCCTAACCTAAGTAGGCCTACTAGCGAAGCAACAGGTACTTGATTGGGCGGGTTGCGGCTTAGTTTAAAACCTCTTTTGAAGATGACTTTTTCCAACAGTTAAGCAAATAAATGCAAAACAAGTAGTGCAAACAAGCACAGAAGTCAGCCCCTCGGGCACAACACTCCGATAACAGATAACGCCAGGATATCAGGTAAATATTGCAAGAAGTAGCATAAAAGCCAATGAAATAAGAGTACAGAAATACTATGACAGATAATACATATAAGAACAAATGCATGAGTGCAATGCAATGTATATGACGGTACACTCTGGTACCCACTACAGCGTGCAGCCCGAGCCATCCATTTATTTATCGTCGACAGCACTCACTAGGGGTGTGTACAGACTCCGGAGGGGCTCCTACAGCCCAAGCGCAATATCAAGCCATCTCGTGGTGTCAATCAGGCTGTCAGCCTCAGTATCAATATAATCAACCAGGCTCTCGGCCTCAATATCAAAATAACAAGTAGAAATATGCCCCTCAGACTCAGTATCAGTTACTCAGAACAGTATCAGCCCCTTAGGCTCACTCTCAGAACAATATCATATAGTAACCGCTGCGGCGCGCAACTCGATCCATATATCCTCATAATACAGGCCCTCGTCCTTAGTTAGTCAACATAATCACATAAGCCACTCGGGCAACAATAAAACATGATGCTCAACCCAAAAATATTTTTAGTAATATCATTTCGAGTGTTTAAGGCATAATAACTTGGCTGAGTTTTTAAAACAGTGGAAAATACATGACTGAGTTCAAAAATATAATTAAATCAGTGAGGAATTATCGACAATGATCTTCGAAGGGTTCAAATAATTGGCACGAAGCCCAAATATGTCAATCAACCCAAATTATGATGATAACAAGCAGTTTCAGTCAAATACGCAGTAATTTCATCAATAGGGACGGACCAAGTCACAATCCCCAATGTTGCTCTATCCCACGCTCGCTATCCGGCGTGTAAGTCACCTCAATACAACACTATGGTGTGCAAATCCGGGGTTTCAAACCCTTAGGATGTCATTTACAAACATTACTTACCTTAATTCGAGCAAAATCCTACTCCGAAATGTCATTGCCCCTTGAATCAGCCTCCAATCGACTCAAATCTAGTCACAGTTAATTCAATTCAATCAATACTAATTATAGGAATTAATTCCATATGAAAATACTAATTTTCCAACAAAATCCAAAATTTAACTCAAAATTGCCCGTGGGGCCCACGTCTCGAAATCCGACGAAACTCGCAAAATCCGACAACCCATTCAACCACGAGTCTAACCATACCAAAGTTACTACTTTTCGATAACATTTCGACACTCAAATTCTCAAATATATCCAAGAGGGTTTTCAAACTTTTCCTACTAAAATCACCAATTACATGTTAAAAATAACAATGGATTCGAGTAATCTAACCAAAATTGAGTTAAGAACACATACCCTGATATTTTCCTTGAAAATCTCTCAAAAAATTGCCTCACTCAAGCTCCCTTAGTCCAAAAATGTTAAAAATGGCCGAAACCATGAAATAAAGCTTCTGCCCAGGTATTTACTCTTCGCGATTGCGGACAATGCTTCGCGATCGCGATGAACAGTTCTCAGCTCTTCCGGACGGCCTCCATTATAACGGTCATAAAGTTTTTCACACACCTCCAAATTACAAATGATTTGATGTTCTGAAAGCGAGACACATAGGGCTATAATTTCATATGTTGCTCATTTCCTGACTCCTTATAGATTGCGAGATATAAACTTCCAAAGTCAGACCTGTGTATTAGAGACCTTCCCGGGCAGCCTATAGTGTAACTACCATAACGTTTTGTACACAACTTTAAATGCCAATTAATTTAAATTTCTTAAAACTAGACACAAAGGGCTACAATTTTCGTTTTGGATTATCTCCAAATTCCCTATAGATTGTGAGATATAAGCTTCCGAAGTGGGATCAACGCAACAGAATATTTCTTCTCCGCGATCGCGAAGCACTATACGCGATCGCGAACACTGGCAAATTTCTCGCATTTTACTCATCGCGATCGCGTCCATTGTCCGCGATCGCATAGAACACTGCTGTAGCCAAAAACCAGCAGTTAAAAATAGCTTAGAAATGGTCCGGAACCACCCCAAAACTCACCTGAGGCCCCCCGGGACCTCAACCAAACATGCCAACTAATCCTAAAACATCATTCAAACTTGTTCCAATCTTCGGAATGCTCAAAACAACATCAAAACACAAAATTTTCATCGGATTCAACCTTAAAATTTTCAAACGCTCTAAAAACACATTTTCGATTAAAAAGTCTACCAAACCTCGTCCGAATGATCTGAAAATTTGCACGCACATCCCAAATGACATAACGGAGCTACTTCCCTATCAACCTGAATTCGCCAAAATACTAACTTCACCAATTCAAGCCTAATTCTACACCAGACCTCCAAAACCAATCGGATCATGCTCCCAAGTCATTAATCACCCAACGAAGCTAACCAAATAATAAAAATTCCTATCCGAGCTCATATACAAATAAGTCAACTCTTGGTCAAACCTTTCAAATTCAAAGCTTTCAATTGAGACTGTTCTTTTAAATTCATACCGATTTCCGTGAAAACAAAAACCAACGATCTACATCAATAATAATACATCAAACGGGGCAAGTCATGACCGAGAACTAGCGATCAAAGTGTAAAAGATCAAAACGACCAGTCGGGTCGCTACATCCTCCCCTACTTAAACACACGTTTGTCCTCGAACGTACCCAGAGTTGTTCTAAAAGCCAACCAATTGCTGAATAGCCTTACCATGCCTATACCCAGGGGTGATCCCACGTCACCCTATCTCATATAGGTTCGATAACACATAGAAACTAAAATTACACAACCTAATCCAACCCATGAATCATAGAACCACATTTTCACTTCTGAAACCATCATTACAATCAAAATCACACACTCATACGCTGAATAGGCCCAAACCAGCTGTAATAGCCCATGCCTGCAACCTCAGGTGAAATTATATGATATACCACATAACTTAAACACATGCAGCGATAACTTCCATTCACAACATCTGCCCACAACAACCAAATATCGATAGAAAACCTCTTATCGGCTCAAGTCTCATTCCAACACTTTCATATACTGCCAACGATAACTGAACTACGTAGTAAACCATAACCATTTCTCAGATCACCCATTCATGAAGCCATTTCTCTTCTCGCAATTACCATAGTAAATTTTTAAGCCGAACCTCGATATTATCCTTCCAACATGCTGAAATCAAATTCATTTGTACTCATTAATGATCCCAACGATCTCCTCTAATCCAACACACCACTCTGGTGACATGACACATCAACAGGGTCTAAGCCACATCTAGCATAATCCCCTCCCCAATAAGCAACGGCCTGAACATACTCAAATTATGAAAATGACTCAAATGAAAGACTTGTACCTCAAGCTCACCAGTACCACCACAACGCAAGGCTGAGAACCCGTCTCATGTCATAGAATAGAATGCGCGAATCTAACCCGCCAGGTCATATCTCCACATAGCTTCGCTGCAATGCGCGATGCTATCCAAACAATGCTCCACATGAGACACCTCAAGTCACTATGCTCGAAATTGACGACAATGCACAATTTGATGTTTGGAACCAAAGCAAATATTTACACCCATGGTGAAACAAGTAACATAAACCCCGCAAACCCAATAGGACATAACCGATACGCCATTCACCGAGCAACACCCAATTATTCTTCCCGCTCGATTTCTACTGTGAAACTCCGATAGAACCGCACCATAGGTGCTTGTAACTAACAAATCGTAACGTCTCACAACACATGAAGGTAACTCATAGATTCCCTAATTACTAATAGTTCAAAACAACCGAATCAACACATCCTTCGCCAACAACAACTCGAAGTCAACAAAACCGTCTCGATGCGAGACACATATCCATATAGGTCTACCTATGGACCACACATCAACTCCTGTTACACACAACAGATAAATAATCCTTTGAAGGTCTACACTGACTGGATCATAACACATACTAATATCTGACTAACTTACCCACATTTTTCCATTCACAATCACAAGCTAACATGTATATAAGAACTCCAGTCTCCAAGTCCATAAAACACACGAATTACCATATCTGCTCCCAATTTCGCTACTCTCTTATATAACTCATCTTTAGTACCAGTCACATCATGAGAGATACTCTAAAATTCTTATATGCCACCAAGAAAACTCAAATATCAGCAGTCGATCTATTTTGAAAGTGCCGCACTACTACCGAAGTACCATTAACTTAATCACATTTCTCTTTTTTTGAAATATATAATCTCGTCAAATCATTTCCAATTAGTAGTACCCTTTCCTTAATTATCTGAGGCTACCCGATGCCTAAGAGTGTTATGAACTTCCTTTCAGAACTGAACTGAAACCTCATACACGCAAATCTTGATCCTCCACAACATACCGCATATACCATACCATCCAAGGATAACATGAAATTTTTTATCTCCCTTCCACACCACAGACATCTACGCACTCAACTAGTCAAGAACTTCCATTGATCCCATCTAGAAGAAAAATTCATTACATAACCCATGCTTTGCACGCCCATAGAAAATATACATCTCCAAACCACAGTAAAACCCAACAAGAACTCTCTACCAATTCCATTTGCACAAACTAAACTGCCAAGATTGAATCCTTCTAACTAGACCAAGCTATGCATGCCGTCAGAACTCAATGGCTTTGCTGCAAAATACCTATACGAAATCATTACCTCAAACACACACCAAGAATTAATCATATCCTTTCCATACCGATTCGGTCTACTATCAAGCTACTTCATCTATCTAGATTTCCTTCTGATTCATTTTCAACTTGATATCCCCCCTTGCTGTAGCACCACAACGCCTCAACCCAAGCTTACCACACGAGACCCAAGCATAAGACCACACTATCTAAGACCCATAAGCCGCTGAATACTCTTTCCAATGTTCCCAAAACACCACATTCCAGAATACTTTACTCTGAAGAACTTCCTGCGAATGTAAATTCGTTACCTTTACTTTGCAGATACTTATACATAGGATCCCATAATTAACATAAAACTACCACAAGTCTTGACCTTTTCCAATGAAAACACAGTCTCTAACCACATACATAACCTTAAGATACCCGATTGTTTTCTATAGAATCTTGAACACATTAGAACCATTCTCGAAAGTCATTCATTGTTATTCAAACTGCAAATTACCTGACCTAATGAATAGAACCACCCGTGCCTTATTGGCACTCCGATACCGCAAAAAAGGAAATCCCCATCCCAAAACAACCAAGCAACTTCTTGCTCTATGCACCGAGCATTCTTTACCAACAACAACTCTAGACATTCCATAAATCCTCATACCCTATGAAGCATAATATAACCCTTGTCAAAATTTTCCTTTACTCTAGCCATAGCTAATTCACTCGCATGCCCCAAACTAGAACCAACATAGCATACAACCGTGCAATCAACTGCTCACAGCCGACTTCCCCACTTGGCTCTAAGCCATAGATCAAGATACACTCAACAACTCATAACACTTTTACTCTATTAATGCCACAATACCATAGTGAGATTAAACTCAAATCATTTATAAGTTGTGAAAACACAAATCATCTAGTTCTGTAAATCTTCTACAAATCTCGCATTCATCCCCGTAATAGTTAAGCCCACTCTCTTAAGCGACCCAAAATTTCAAATTTTAACACGTACCTTTCAATTACATATGAGATCTTCTAACATACACATAAGGATCATGCCATCTCAGCACACTTCACGGGAGATAACCCATCTACTTCGCCTCAATATAACATTTTCATATACCTTCCACCATCATACACATCACATATCTACTTAGTCTTCCTGAGTCTGAACTCGTACCGCAATATAAAACTTACTTCACTCTCGACTGGAAATATGAAAAGATTCTTCGTGCGCCCATAACTCGGGACTACACATCCAATCACAATGGAAATTAAACATTTAATAGTTCATCTATCATCTAGCAGACCTTTCTCGTCACTTCCAAGTCATATCGATACATCTCGCAGAACTAACATACTCATCACGTAGTTATCCAGCCATCATTCCCACAAATAGTGTGACGACCCGACCCGTCGTCTTATGAGTTACCGCCCTGTTTCCCCCACAATATGCTTCTCTATGTTTCAATATCAGTATTTGAGGTGATCGGGTAGAATTGGATTGGTTTTAGATAGAAATGAGGCACTTAACCTCTTAAAGAGAAGCTTGTTTTGAAAAAGTCAACCGGAAGTTGACTATTTAGTTAGAGGGCTCGGATGTGAATTCTGATGATTTGGTTAGCTCCGGGAGATAATTTGTGACTTAGGAGCGCGATCGGAGTTGAATTTGGAGGTCCGGTGTATAGTTAGGCTTGAATTGGCGAAGTTTGAGTTTTGGCGAATTCCGATTGATAGGTGAGATTTTGAACCGAGGGTCGGAATGGAATTCTGAGAGTTGTTGTAGCTTCACTAGGTGATTTTGGATATGTGTGCAAAATTTCAGGTCATTCGGACATCGTTTGGTCGAGTTTTTGATCGAATGCAAGTTTCGAAAGTTTTGGTTGAACTTAGACTTTGATTTGAGGAAATTTGATGGTTTTAGTGTTGTTGGATGTGTTTTTATGATTGGAACAAGTTTGTATGATGTTTTAGTAGGTGTTGTCATTTTTGGTTGAGCTCCTGGGGGCCTCAGGGTGATTTCGGATGGCTAACGGGATAAAATTTGGGGTTTGGAGACTGCTGAAAGGTTCTGGTATCTGGCATTTTCGCTTTTGCGGAAATGGACCGCAGAAGTGGTTCTGCAATAGCAAAAAAGAAGTCACAGAAGCGAAATGCGGAGATTTGGCAACTTCCGCAGAAGCGGACGTTTGAACCGCATAAGCGGTCTCGCTTTTGCAAAAAATGGACCGCAGAAACGGTCCTGGGCAAAATAAGGGAAACCGTAGAAGCAGAAGAAAACCGCAAAAGCGAAAGTCGCATAACCGTAAGTCGCATAAGCGACATTTATATCGCAGAAGCGGAAATTGGCCTGGGCAGAAAGGTTAAGTTCTGGAAATGGGACTTCGTTCCCATTTTCCATTTTTGACAATTTGGAGCTCGGTTAAGGCGCTTTTTGGTCCGATTTTTATAGAGAACAACGGGGTAAGTGTTCTTAACTAAATTTTGGTTGTATAACTTGAATCTATTACGAGTTTTAGCATTTAATCAGAGATTTTTATTGGAAAAGGGTAGAAAACCCTCTTGGATAGAACCAAGGATTTGACGGTCGAAATGATATGGGAATTGAACGATTTTTTCATAGTTAGACTCGTGGCGAGATAAGGAAGCCGATGATGTTAATTTTATAATTTTTCGAGGCGTGGGCCTGGGGCTCGGGTTTTGCAAATTTTGTGAATTTCGATGTTTTTCGAGTCTTTTCGATTGGGTTATGGCCCTTAGCCTATTGTAATGTATTCATTGTGGTTTTGAGCAGAATCGACGCGTGAGGAGGTCGATTTGTGAGGCAAGGGCATAACGAGCTAGAGATTTCAACGGTTTGAGGTGAGTAATACTTGTAAATGATATCCTGAGGGTTTGAAACCCCGGATTTGCACATCATAGTGCTATATTGAGGTGACTTGCATGCCGGATATGAGCGTGGGGTAGAGCACCATTTTGGGATTGTGACTTGGTCTGTCCCGGTTGTTGATTTTACTGCGTGCTTGACTGAAACTACTTGTTATCATCATAATTTGGGCTGATGGCCATGTTTGGGCTTCATGCCAACTATGTGAATCCCTCGGGGATTGATATTACTGTTTTAGCATATCTTGCATATCATTTGGTTTCAGTCTAAGGTTTTAAATACTGTTTTGCAAACTCAACCATACTTCTAAGTTTTGAAAACTCAAATGATATTTTAAATGATATTTCGAGCTGAGAACTACTGTTTTATAATTGCCCAAGGGGCTTGTGATGATTTTCTGGACTGAGCATTGATCGGGCTACGCACCGCAGCTGTATTATATTAATTATGGGTGGATCGGGTTTCACGCCGCAGTAGTATTATATTGATTATGGGTGGATCGGGCTGCGCGCCATAGCGGTGTTACATTGATATTGAGGCCGAGTGCCTGGATGATTATATTGATATTGATATGAGGCTGAGAGCCTAGATGTGATGCCACGAGATGGCTTGTTATTGCGCTTGGGATGTAGGAGCCCCTCCGGAGTCGGTACACACCCCCAGTAAGCGCCATCGACGATAAATAAATGGAGCGGGCTGCACGCCGCTGCGGGTACTAGTGTGTACCGTCATATGCATTGCATTGCACTCATGCATTTGTTCTTATTTTGTAATGTTGTCATGACATTCAACACTCATATCATTGGCATCCATGCTATTTCTTGCACGGTTTACCAGATACCCTGGTGTTATTTGTTAATGAAGTGTTGTGCCCGAGAGGCTGATGTTGTACTTTGTGAGTTGGGAGTTAGCCCGAGAGGCTGATGTGTACTTTGTGAGTTAGGAGTGAGCCCGCGGGGCTGATATTGTACTGAGAGGTTGATATTGAGCTCGAGGGGCAGATTTCTGATTATTTCCTACTTGTTGAAATTATTTTCGCAACTGTTGAAAAGGAATATTTTCAAAAGAGGTTTTCCCTGAGCGCAGATGTTTTCCAACGGATTTCACGGTTTTATTGTCTTTCTCAAAAAGGGTTGTACTGTTCTATATAGCATGATGGAGTGCCTTACGTGATTTCTTGCTTTCAGTTATTATTAACTTTTATTACTCACTGAGTTGGAGTACTCACTTTACTCCCTGCACCTCGTGTGCAGATGCAGGTACTTGACCACTCGGTAGCGGGTTTTGAGCTGTTTGAAGATTTGTTCTCATGGCTGAGTCAGGTGACCGCTAGCGTCCGCGGCACCAGATCTTCTTCCTTATTTTATGTTTTCCCTGTTACTTTAAGACTTTGTTCCTATTTCCGGACTTGTAGTATTTTAGTGAACTCTGTAGTAGCTCATGACTAGTGATACCCCGATGTCGGGCTGTGACGGGATGGTTCCCTGTTGTTATCGTTGTTTTCCGTGCTTTTGATTATGCTAATCATGTTTTAGTTTTATAAATGTTAAATAACTGTTAAAAGGGAGCATTTGTTTTGTTGGCTGGCCTTGTCTACACGAGACGCGCCATCACAACCGGGTTAGGGATTTGGGTCGTGACAAGTTGGTATCAGAGCCTAGGTTACTAGGTCTCACGAGTCATCAGCAGGTTTAGTAGAGTCTCGCGGATCGGTACGTAGACGTCTGTATTTATCCTCAAGAGGCTGCAGAACTTTAGGAAAACTTCACATTCTTGGAATTCTTATCATGCGTACTTGATTCAACTTGGAATATAACTCTTGAAATTCCTTCCACACGTCTGTATGCGCACATGAGCGCCCAGTGTTGAATGTGCCTTGATGGCTTGTGATTTCCCGATCGAGGGGTGAGATGTAATCTCCGTGAGTTTGATGTTGGTCCAGTCTAGAGGACTTGAAGCCGGATCTTTGCTTATGGCTTGAGCACGAAGGTGCTGATTTTGTGAGTTGGAGTTATGAACTTATATGTTCATTATTGTCCCTAATTGTGGGAATGTCGGCTGGATAGCTACGTAATGAGTATGTTGGTACTGTGTAATATGTATGACAATGGAAGGTATACAAAAACATGAAAGGTAAAGCTAATGGGTAATTGGCTTATGAGGGGAAATCTATTTGTCATAGTAGTTAGATAAGTCTGGGAGCTGAGATCGCTTATGTAAATGTATTAGGACGAAATCATTGAGTCGAGAAGACCACCTTGAAGGTTGAAAATATTAAGGAAAGAGAATGTTCTTACTTGGTTGAATAACCCAAATAATGGAGGGTTGAAAGGTATTTTCTATGTGTTATGATTCAAATAGGTGCAACGCATTTTCCATGTATCAATTTTGATAGTATAATACATGTAGTATTGAGATTTATGTAATTGACATGCATTGTGACACTTTGTCAAGTTGTGGATGTTTTGTTAGGATGGTTTTGGTGATTCTCTGGCAGGTGGATAGGCCCAATTACAAAGGAGACTCTGCCGAAATTTTTTTGGAAAATTTGGGACTTAGTAAAAAAAAAATTGGTCACCTAGAGAGTAGACTTAACTGTTATGTGAGTGAATGCAAGAAAATGCAGAAGAGTTAAAATTCCAGATGATTTGTGTTTCCACAAGCTTATGAAAGAGTGAGTTTAATCTCACTATGGTATTACGACAGCAATGGAGTATATGCGTTATGAATATAGTGTGTTGTGATATATGGCTTCGAGCCAAGTTTGAGAGCTTGCTATTGGTTAGCCGATTGTGTGGTTATGTACTATGTTAGTTCGGATTTGATGCATGCAGGTGAATCAGTCCTGGTTATGGAAATTGGGTCGAGAATGACACGGGTGAAGGAAAATTTTGACAAGGATGTCATGAGCTCGGATGAGCAGGAAAGAAGTTTCGATGTTTAAGGTGAGTTGGTATTGTCTTCAACGTCACCTGAGATCGGTGTTTTGCAAAAAAGGGCTTTGCATCGTAGTTAATGATTCTTGACCGCTCTTCAATGTTAGTGCGACCGGTGGTCTCAGAGTACGCCCCAGATATTGTTATGGTAGGTTGTGGGAGTGTGTCCCACGGGAAGATTATATGAGTATGGCATGTAGTCACTTAATTGATTAAAGATGTAAACTAAGTATGAAGGTTGTGATGGTGTCGTTAAATTGAGGAATTCATGCCTGGAGGGCACTTGGCTGTTGAAATTCCGATTGTATATCACGCCTCAGTTGTGCTTGAGTTTTGTAGTTATAACGCTATATAATCCTCAGAGGTGTTATTATGCACTTAGCATGCTTATGACCGATATTCGGTATTTTGTTATAATGAGCAAATTTGGCTCTATGTGCATCTCCTTATGTGAGATCTATGTGTGGATCGGGTGGCACGCCGCCATGGGTATGTTATCTGGATCGGGTTGCACGCCGCAACAGTCTGAAATCGAGTATAGTTTTCTATATGCTATTTTTGTATGCCTTGCTTCCTGTTTTCCAAGGAAAGTCTGTATCAGTGCGTAGGATATGGTAATTCCTTCCGGAGCTCGTTTTGTTTTGTATTGTGTTCGAATTGGTAACCTATTGGCACATTGGGGCATCATATGCGACTTTTAATTATGTCTGGAGTGGCTTATTGCCCGAGCAGTTCGTACTGGGTGAGATGAGATCATTGAATTTGAGATCAGTGCAATCTGAGTATGTGAAGTAAATTAAATAGCTAAGACCATTGTTTGGCTCAGAATGAGGTGATAGTTCTTGCCAAGAGTATAGAACTAATGAATTGTTGTTTCGGTAGTAGTTTTGAATGTGTACAGGTCTCATCCGTCGTGTCAGTATTGTAAGAATTTGAACAAGACCTGTGTATGTCATGCAGAGCATGGGATGCGTAGTGATTCCTCCTAAGTGATTAGATAAATGATCTTCGGATGATTAAGGAAAATGATATTGCTAAGTGGAAGTGATTTGATGAGAGTATATGTCTTAGAAAAAGGTAATGTGATTAAACTGATTATGTTTCAGTAGTATTGCG
>MU668348.1:0-18061 GCA_026770625.1 Nicotiana glauca
GCGATACCCGGAGCAATACCCGCTCACCAACCATAAAAGCCACATCTCGGACCTTACGGTCTGCATAACTCTTTTATCGTGACTGAGCCAAACGAAGCCTGCCCTGAATGATCTTGGCCTTATCTAAGGCCTCCTGAACTAAGTCTGTACCCAATAACCGAGCCTTTCCCAGCTCAAACCATCCGATTGGAGACCGATATCGCCTACCATACAACGCCTCATACGGAGCCATCTGAATGCTGGATTGGTAGCTGTTATTGTAGGCAAACTTTGCTAAAGGCAAAAATTGGTCCCACGAGCCTCCAAAATCAATGACGCAAGCTCGAATCATATCCTCCAAAATCTGTATTGTCCGCTCGGACTGACCGTCCGTCTGAGGGTGGAATGCCGTGCTCAACTGGACCTGGGTGCCCAACTCTTGCTGAACCGCTCTCCAGAAGCGCGAGGTAAACTGCGTACCCCGATCTGAAATAATGGATACCGGTACACCATGAAGGCGAACAATCTCCCTGATATAAATCTCAGCTAACCTCTCGAATGAATAGGAGACTGCCACTGGAATGAAGTGCGCTAACTTGGTCTGCCTATCAACAATGAACCAAATAGCATCAAACTTCTTCCGGATCAACGGAAGTCCAGTAATGAAATCCATGGTAATCCTCTCCTATTTCCACTCGGGAAGCTCAATCCTCTGAAATAAACCGCCGGGCCTCTGATGCTTATATTTGACCTGCTGACAGTTCAACACCGAGCCACATACGCAACAATATCCTTCCTCATTCTACGCCACCAATAATGCTGCCGCAAGTCCTGATACATCTTCGCGGCGCCCGGGTGAATAGAATACCGGGAACTATGAGCCTCCTAAGATCAACTCTCGAATCCCATCAACATTGGGCACACAAAATCTTCCCTGCAATCTCAACACACCATCATCATCTAAGGTCACCTTCGTCGCACCTCCACGCTGCACTGTGTCTCTCAGGACACATAAATGGGGATCATCAAACTGCCGATCACGGATACGCTCCAATAGAGAAGAACGAGCGACCGTGCAAGCCAATACTCTACTGAGCTCAGAAATATCTAATCTCATAAATCGATTGGCCAAGGCCTGAATATCTAAAGCAAGCGGTCTCTGGCTGACCGTGATATAAGCAAGACTACCCATGCTGGCGGACTTCCTACTCAATGCATCGGCCACCACATTGGCCTTACCCGGGTGATATAAGATAGTAACATCTTAATCTTTCAACAACTCCAGACATCTCCTCTGCCTCACATTCAACTCCTTTTGCTTGAACAGGTACTGAAGACTCTTGTGATCCGTGTACACCTCACACGTCACACCATATAGATAATGCCTCAAAATCTTCAAAGCATGAACAATCGCTGCCAACTCTAGATCATGAACCAGATAGTTCTTCTCGTGGACCTTCAACTGTCTCGAAGCATAGGCAATGACTTTGCCATCCTGCATCAATACTGCTCCCAGCCCAATACGGGGAGCATCACAATAGACTGTGTAAGGCCCTGAACCCGTGGGTAAAACCAACACCGGTGTGGTAGTCAGAGCTGTCTTGAGCTTCTGAAAGCTCGCCTCACACTCATCTGACCATCTGAACTGGGCACTCTTCTGGGTCAATCTGGTCATCGGGCTGCAATAGATGAAAATCCCTCCACGAATCGACGGTAATAACCTGCTAACCCCAAGAAACTCCGAATCTCGATCACCGAAGCTGGTCGAGGCCAATTCTCGACTACCTCAATCTTCTTTGGGTCCACCTGAATTCTCTCTGCTGATACAATATGACCCAGAAATGCAACCAAAGTCAACCAGAACTCGCACTTCGAAAACTTAACATATAACTGTTTATCCTTCAGAGTCTAGAGAACCACTTTGAGGTGCTGCTCGTGCTCTTCCCGGCTGCGGAAGTACACCAGAATATCATTTATAAAAACTATCATGAAAAAGTCTAGATAAGGCCTGAACACTCGGTTCATCAACTCCATAAATGCTGCTGGGGAATTGGTCAACCCAAATGACATGACTAAAAACTCGTAGTGCCCATACCGAGTGCGGAATGCTGTCTTAGGGACGTCAGATGCCCTAATCCTCAGCTGATGGTAACTAGATCTCAAGTCTATCTTTGAGAACACCTTTGCTCCCTGAAGCTGGTCAAACAAGTCATCAATTCTCGGCAGTGGATACTTGTTCTTTATCGTCACCTTGTTCAATTGCCGATAATCAATACACATCCATATTGAACCATCCTTCTTCTTCACAAATAATACCGGCGCACCCCAAGGAGAAACACTAGGCCTAATAAAACCCTTCTCTAGTAAATCCTGCAACTGGTCCTTTAACTCCTTCAACTCTGGCGGGGCCATGCGATACGGTGGAATAGAAATAGGCTGCGTGCCCGGAACCAGATCAACACAGAAATCAATATCCCTGTCGGGCGGCATACCCGACAGGTCTGAAGGGAAAACCTTGGGGAATTCCCAAACAACAACCTCTGCGCTGGAGTTGCGAACATATTCTAGATAAGCTAAACACCCCTTCTCGACCATGCGTCGAGCCTTAACATATGAAATAACACTGTGGGTGGCATGACCTGGGGTCCCTCTCCACTCTAGTTGGGGCAATTCTGGCAAGGCCAAGGTCATGGTCTTGGCGTGACAATCTAATATAGCATGATACAGGGACAACCAATCCATCCCCAAAATAACGTCGAAATCCACCATATTTAGAAGCAGTAGATCAACACGGGTCTCAAGACCCTCAAACACAATCACACAGGAACGATGCACCCGATCGACTACTATGGAGTCACCCACCGGTGTAGATACATAAACAGGTATGTCCAAAGAATAACTAGACATAGCCAGGCAGGGTGCAAAATAAGACAACACATATGAATATGTAGACCTAGGGCCAAATAGCACTGACGCATCTCTATCACAAACCAGAATAGTACCTGTAATGTCTGTACCTGAAGACTCAGCCTCTGGCTTGGCTGCTGGCTGGCCTCTACCTCCGGCGACCTGAACTCCACCTCTAAAACCTCTACCTCCACCTCTAACACTTTTTCCACCGCCTCTAACTGGCTGGGCAGGTTGTGGAACCTCCGGTGCTTGAATAATAGCGCGAGAACTCTGATGCTAGAAGCTGCCATAAACTCGAGGACAATATCTGACAATGTGCCTCGGATCACCACAAGCATGGCAAGACCTCGTCTGCTGCAGCTGAGCACACCTCAACCTCGGGCAAACCCTCCTGTTGTGACCATACTCATAACATCCACACGAATGCTGTAGCTGAGGGAACTAAGGCTGACCCTGTCAACCTGAATGACCACCTGAAGTACCATGAGTGACCTGGAGAGCTGACTGAAAAGGCCTGGGAGGATGGCCTCTACCATAAGAACCTCTACCTCCTGACGAGGTACCACTGAATCTACCTGCATGATGGGGCCTCTTATCCGACCCATGACTACCTCCCTTTAGCAGAGCTGTCTCAACTCTACGGCCCACATTGGCCGCCTCCTGAAAAGTGATCTCACTCCCGGCCTGAGCCACTATACTCGGCTGACCTACCACTGCTGGTGGAACCACTGGAAGCAAACCCGCTCAAATGACACCCTCTATGAGGCCTACCAATCGGACTAGAGCGTCTTGAAGAACTAGGGTGGCAATGAACCTTTCTGGGACCTGAGATGGGCCCACCGGAACTGCTGGGACGGGAACTTTCTCCTTGAAATCAACCCAAGGCTCCGCCACTAGGGCTGCTGCTGGGGTCTCGGACTGCTGAGCGGTAGATGAAGAAGTGCAGGTTCTCGCCATATGCGGTGGAATAGAATAAACATTCAATCGGTACTTGAAAAATAGAACTGCACGACGAGAAAGAACAAATGAGAGATTTTTCCTAACTCAATAGACTATGGGGAACAAGTACAGACGTCTCCGCACCTATCCCTCAGACTCTACTAAGTTTGTCCGTGAGTTGTGAGACCTATGTAACCTAGTGCTCTGACACCAACTTGTCACGACCCGGATTTCCCACCATCGGGATCGTGATGGCGCCTACTCGTGGTAGCTAGGCAAGCCAACTTAATTACTGTTTCCATCACTAAACAATTATTTTAACAGTTCATAGCATCAATATAGAACATGAAATGTAATAAGGAAAATAGCAGAAGTCTGATTTATAAATACGAATCAAAATGCGGAACAATCATTAAAAGCCTCTACCTAAGATTTGGTGTCACATTACTCACGAACTACTAAAGATGTACTAAAAATAATGGTCTGAAAGAAATATATAAGCTGTCTATCTCGAAAACAATGAGGCAACAATCTAAAAGAGAACATGAAGAAGAGACGCCGGGCCTGCGGACGCCTGCAAGGCTACCTCAATCTCGTATAAATGAAATCCTGCTCCCGTACTACTGCTGCTGCTGCTGCTCCTCAAAACCTGGACCTGTGCAAAAATGCACAGAAGTGTAGCATCAGCATAACCGACCCCATGTGCTGGTAAGTGTCTAGCCTAACCCCGGAGAAGTAGTGACGAGGCTAGACTGGACACCATATAAACCTGCGCAGTTATAAATATACAACGGGATATAGAATACAAGGCAATTAACAACATAGGAGGGGGAGACATGCTAGGGGGAGATACAATATCAACAGTAATCCCAAGTAAATAACTAGAACAGCTTAGATTCACAATAAACAAGTAATCAATACATCAGTACAAACACATGCTATCAATAACTGTTGCGGCGTGCAGCCCGCTCCACAATTATCACTGTTGCGGCGTGCAACCCGCTCCATAAATACCACTGTTGCGGCGTGCAACCCGACCCATACCATTTATCAGGTATCACTATTACGGCACACAATTTATAGAAAACCTAGGTTCTACCCAAAAACCCCAATTTCACACATGAAAATCCTTGATTTCAAGTGGAAAACATATTTAATGATATTAAAGATTGAAAGGATCGAGTAAAAATCAACTTACAAGTGATTTGGGATGAAGTTTGCTCTTGAAAAATCTCCTATAATGCTAGGGTTTTGAAAGAATGGTGAAAAGTGATGAAAATTCGACTAAGTATAAAATTTGCTGGGCCTCGGATGTGGGAATTGCGAACAAAGCTTCGCATTTGCGAAGCCAGGGCAAAAATGAGACCTTCGCATTTGCGAAGTTCTCCTTCGCATTTGCGATACCTGCCAGGCTTCCTTCTTTTCGCATTTGCGATCAGGTGGTCGCATTTGCGATAATTTCTTCACAAATGCGATACCTACCTGGCCTCCCTCTTTTCGCATTTACGATGGGGAATTCGCAATTGCGACTCTCGCATTTGCGAGAATATTTTCGCAAATGCAAAAATACCAGACCTGACCTGTAATTTTTTTTTCAAAGTTCAAAATGCAACTCGACACCTATCCAAAACTCACCCGAGCCCTCGGGGCTCCAAACCAAACATGCACATAACCTCAAAAACATCCTACGAACTTACTCACGCGATCAAATTGTCAAAATAACATCATATACATAGAATCAAGCCTCAAAACTCATGATTTTCTTCTAAACTTCATAAACTTTCAAATTTGGAACTTATAGTTCGAAACACGTCAAACGACGTCCGATTTCGACCAAACTTCACAGAAAGCGCTTAACAATATATAAGACTTGTACCGGGCGTCAGAACCAAAATACGAGCTCAATACCACAGTCTTTTAATCAATTTTCATTTCCATTTTCTTTAACAATTTCAGAAAAATAATTTAACGGAAAAATTCTTTTACTCTTGTTCTAGACCTCGGATTTCGACTCCGGGCATATGCCGGAGTCCCATATTTTTCTACAGACCTTCCAGGACCTTCCAATCTCGGGTCCGGGTCCGTTTACCAAAAATGTTGACCAAAGTCAACTGTAATCATATTAATATCAAAATTCTTCAAATTTTTCACAGAATTCACATATTTCGTCAAAAAAGTTTTTCGGCTACGCGCCCGGACTGCGCATGTAAATCGAGGCAAGTAAAAATGAGGTTTTTAAGGCCTCGAAAGCATGGAACAAATGAGGAAACAGGTGATGACCCTTTGGGTCGTCACATGTTTGAACGGTTAGGATAACGTCCTTAGACCATGATGTCCTGGGCCATGAAGCATAAAATAAAGGTTTTCCATGCCATGAAATGATCTTCTAGGGCTGTGAGAATGATGCCTCCGAGCGATGATGCCTTTGAATTATGATATGAAGAAGATAAAAGGGGTCCTCAGGCCATGGCATGACGTTCTCGGGCTATGAAGATGGTGCCTCCGAACAATGACACCCTTGGACAATTTGGCGATCTTTCAACCTATGAAAGGCAATAGGTGGTCATCTTTTAGCCCACGAGAGCATAAATAAAGTGGCAATTTTTCAGCCGATGCAAGATGTAAATGAGGTGGCGATCTTTTAGCCATGCAAGTAAAAAATAAAGTGGCGATATTTCAGCCGTGCAAGTGAAAAACACAACGGCGATATTTCAGCCATGCAAGATGTAAATGAGGTGGCGATCTTTCAGCTGTGCAAGAGGTGAATAAAGGGGGCGATCTTCCAGCCGTTGCAAGACATAAATAAAGGTGGCAATCTTCCAGCCGATGCAAGACATAAATAAAGGTGGCGATTTTTCAGCCATGCAAGATGGAGACAAGGCTTAGTCTCAGAAGGCAGAATGATAGCCTTATGCAATGCAAAAAATGTAGATGGAGGTCGAGCTTAACCTCAGAAGGCAGAATGGTAGCCTTACGCAATGCTGAAAATACAGATGGAGGTAAAGCTTAATCTAGGAAGGCAGAATGGTAGCCTTATGCAATGCCAAAAATGCAGATGGAGGTAGAGCTTAACCTTGGATGGTAGAATGGTAGCCTTATGCAATGTAAGAATGCAGATGGAGACAGGGCATAGTCTCGGAAGGTAGAATGGTAGCCTTATGCAATGCAGAAAATACAGATGGAGGTAGAGCTTAACCTTAGAAGGTAGAATGGTAGCCTTATGCAATGCAGGAATGCAGATGGAGGTAGAGCTTAACCTCAGAAGGCAGAATGGTAGCCTTATGCAATGCAGAAAATACAGATGGAGGTAGAGCTTATCCTCGGAAGGCAGAATGGTAGCCTTATGCAAGAGATGAAAGACGAATAGGAATGACAATTCTTAGCCGATAGCTGATTATGTTATTGTGGCTGCTGGGGATATTGCCTGCGGATAGCGACTATGAAGAGGTGTGACAATTCTGAGAGCTGTATTCCTGAATAGTATGAGTGTATAATATATGATTTTGTAACTTGGGTGCCTGTATCCAAAGAAAAATCGTGAGTTTTGTACGGGGAAAGGTTAGTTCGGGTCCGCACCGACTTTGCTTTCCATGTTTGGTTCTAATCTAATGACACGGTATGTACCATAGGGGTAGCATTGCTAAATAGAGCAATTTTGGTAATATGCATGAGTTTGTGAAAAAATATGACATGAGTATATATATTTAAGAAAATACCTTTTTAGATGAACTGACAACTGTGACGTGGTTCAGGATATTGCAATCTCTCTCGTTTCAAAAAATTGAGGGTCCTCCTCAAAATTCTGCCCCAATTTACTAGGTTGCTACTTCTGATGGCTGCTTGCGATGATCGGCTCAGGTTACTTTAGAATTTTGAGGGTCCTCCTCAAAATCTTGCTCCAGTTTCCAATTGCAGGGAAAATGAAAATTTTATTGAATATTGACCGAACCCATAAGACTACCTACATATCCCCTCTTAAACGGGAATCAAGTCAGACGTAGTTCAAATTACATCATATAGGAAAGTCGGTGAAGGGCTCCTCCTATTAGAACCCGGTGAACCATATATGGGTCTTGCCAGTTGGGAAAGAACTTCCCTTTGGCTTTATCTTGATGTGGAAAAATCTTCTTTAACACCAGCTGCCCCGGTGTGAATTTTCTTGGCTTGACTCTTTTGTTGAAGGCTCTGGACATTCTATTTTGATAAAGTTGACCATGGCAAACTGCATTCATTCTTTTTCCATCTAAAAGAGCCAACTGCTCGTAACGACTCTTCACCCATTTTGCATCGCCGAGTTCTGCTTCCTATATGATCCTTAGAGAGGGAATTTCTACCTCGGTGGGAATGACTGCTTCTGTACCATAAGCTAGCATATAGGGGGTTGCCCCAGTTGATGTGCGGACTGTGGTGCGATACCCCAATAGAGCGAATGATAGCCTTTCGTGCCACTGCTTATGCTTCTCTATCATTCTCCTTAGTATCTTCTTAATATTCTTGTTGGTGGCCTCTACGGCTCCATTCATCTGAGGCCTGTAGGCTATGGAATTCTCGTGTTGGATCTTGAAGGTCTCATACACGGCTTTCATCAGGTCATTGTTGGAACCCCAAACCAACAAACAATACGGTCCGGACGAAATCTGCCATAACTTTCTTAGTCTCTACTTTGTAAGATACTGCTTTGACCCATTTGGTGAAATAGTCGATTGCTACTAGGATGAAACTGTGCCCGATGGAAGTGGCCAGTTCGATTGGTCCGATAACATCCATTCCCCAAGCGGCGAACGACCATGATGAGCTTGTTGCATTAAGCTCCTTTGGAGGTACCTTTATCATGTCTGCATGTATCTGACAGCGGTGGCATTTTCGGACATACTGGATGCAGTCTGTTTCCATGGTCATCCAAAAGTAACCAGCACAGAGTATCTTCTTGGCTAAGACAAAGCCGTTCATATATAGACCGCAGGTCCCGGCATGGATTTCTTCTAGTAGTCTGGACGCTTCCTTTGCGTCGACACACCTTAGTAATCCCAAATCAGGAGTCTTCCTATATAGGATTCCTCCGCAGTGAAATAAATTGTTAGACAATCTTCGAAGTGTGCGCTTCTGAGTAGCATTTACGAGCTCGGGGTATTCTCCTTTTGCCAAATGTTCCTTGATATCATGGAACCAATGTTTTCCATATGCTTCTTCTTCTACATGAGCACAGTAAGCTGGCTAACCATAGATCTTCACGGGAATATGATCAATGAAGTTCTTATCTGGATGTTGTATCATAGAGGCAGGGTAGCCAATGCATCGGCAAACTCATTCTGGACTCTGGGAACATGCTGGAACTCTGTCTTTGTGAATCTCTTTCTCAACTCCCGTACATGGTGCAGATAAGGGAGTATCTTGTAATTCTTGGTCGCCCATTCTTCTCGGACCTAATGTATAAGCAATTCTGAATCTCCAATCACTAGCAACTCTTGGATGTTCATGTCAATGGCCATCTTGAGCCCTAAGATGCAGGCTTCGTATTCGGCCATATTGTTAGTGCAGGGGAACCTGAGCTTAGTGGATACCGAATAATGCTAGCCAGTTTCTGATACTAGGACTACTCCTATGCCAACTCCTTTGAAATTTGCTGCTCCGTCGAAAAACATCCTCCAACCATCATAGGACTCTGCAATGTCTTCTCCTATGAATGATACTTCTTCATTCGGAAAATACGTCTTTAGTGGCTCGTATTCTCCATCCACAGGGTTTTCGGCGAGGTGATCCGCTAGTGCCTGTCCCTTGACTGCTTTCTGGGTTACGTAGACAATGTCAAATTCATTCAGCAGGATTTGCCACTTGGCTAGCTTGCCAGTGGGCATGGGGTTCTGAAAGATGTAATTCAATGGATCCATCCTTCATATGACATACATAGTATATGCACAGAAATAATGCCTCAGCTTCTGAGCTACCCAAGTCAAAGCACAGCAGGTGCGTTCTAATAGAGAATACCGGGCTTCGTACAGGGTGAACTTCTTAACGAGATAATAAGTGGCCTGCTCTTTTCTCCCCATCTCATCCTGCTGCCCCAGAACACAGCCAAACACTCCATCCAATACTGCAAGGTAGAGTAATAGGGGTCTACCTGGCTCGGGCGGGGCCAAAACTGGTAGTGTTGATAAGTACTCCTTGATCCTGTCGAAGGCCTTTTGGAAATCATCATTCCATTTGGTAGCGGCGTCCTTATTCAACATCTTAAAGATCGGTTCACATATGATAGTAGATTGCGCTATGAACCGACTGATGTAGTTAAGTCTCCCCAAGAAACTCATTACATCCTTATTGTTCTTTGGCGGTGGCAATTCTTGAATGGCTTTGATCTTTGATGGATCCAATTCTATTCCTTGATGACTCACAATAAACCCAAGTAACTTTCCAGCAGGAACACCAAAAGCACATTTTGCGTGATTTAGATTCAGGTTGTACCTTCGCAGTCTGTTGAAAAACTTCCTCAAATCTTCTATGTGATCAGTGGATTTCTTGGACTTGATAATGACATCATCCATATATACTTCGATCTCCTTGTGTATCATATAGTGGAATATGGCAGTCATGTCCCTCATGTAGCTGGCCCCTGCATTCTTTAACCCAAACAACATAATCTTGTAGCAATACATTCCCCATGGCGTAATGAAAGCCATTTTCTCAGCATCTTCTTCATCCATCTAGATCTGATGATACCCGGCAAAATAATCTGCAAATGATTTCAACTCGTGTTTGGCGCAATTGTCAATCAGGATGTTCGGCAATGGGAAGTCATCTTTTGGACTGGCCCGGTTGAGATCCCGGTAGTCGACGCAGACTATAACCTTTCCGTCCTTCTTCGGCACTGGCACATTTTTGACTAACCACGTTGGATACTCCAATACCCTAAGAACCTTGGCTTTGACTTTCTTAGTAACCTCCTCCTTGATTTTCAAACTCAAATCTAGCTTGAATTTTCCGAGCTTCCATTTTACCGGCGAACTGGATCAGTCGGCAATTTATGAGCTACAATAGATGTACTCAGACCAGTCATGTCATCGTACGACCAGGCAAATATGTCCTCATATTCCTTTAGAAACTCTGTGTATCCTTCCTTGTCTGATGGCAATAGAAGAATGCTGATTTGTGTTTCTTTGACATTTTCTGCGTCTCCCAGGTTAACAATCTCAGTCTCGTCCAGGTTGGACTTAAGTCTACTCTCAAAATTCTCAACCTCTTTAATGATTTCTTCCGGTATATCATCTCTCTCTGACTCTATGTTCGTTTGTTGCATTGTCTCGTCGCATGTCACAGTCATTGGTTCATCAAGATAAGTAATAGTAATGATGTACAAGTAAAGTAATGAGAGAAAATAGTAAGATTTATAAGAAAATTGAAATGCTTTGATAAATTCCATGAATGTTTTGAACATTGGAGCTCTTTCTTGCAAAAAATAAATATGCAAAAGGAAAGTAAACTAATAAAGTAAAATAGTGCACGGTGCTTGTTCATCCCTACCCCGAGGCTCATCAGGCTCTGGTGGTTCTGATAGTCCAGTTATTGAGACGTGCTCCTCTGCTTACAGCCTATATGGAAGGGCCTTCCTCCCCCTTCTCCTAAAAAATGACACAACAATCCATGTTATCGTCTTCTAGGAACAAATTCCTTATTGTTGCCAGTGCTTCTTCTTCTTCTTCTGACCCGTAGATGACCTCGACCGGTTGGAAGGTCTGCTCTAACCGGGGTATTGGATGCTCCCATGGATAGTAAGGACCGCGCCAGGGTGGCGACCTTTCATTGAATTCTTTCCAGGTATACTCATACCCTAATCCGAAGGTGGTGCCATATTTCTTGAGCTTGATGGGCTTAGCGATTCCTTGGAGATTCTTGCCAAGACCCTTGCCAGGTTCATACCCGCTCTAGTTCAATATGCTTTCAATTTTTTTATCCCACCATTTATCTTTATCGACGGCGTTGACTCGCTCGATGTGGTGGTAAGTTTCCCCACCTATCCTTCCCCTTCCTCCAATTGCTAGAATGGTCTGGCGACTGTATATGGGATTGCTACCATCGCCATGGATGATCACCTCTTGGTGGTTCCACTCAAACTTCACTGCCTAATGTAGTGTTGATGCTATGGCCCCCGCGGCATGAATCCATGGTCGTCCCAACAACAGATTGTAAGATACCGGCATAGCTATCACTTGAAAATAAACATTAAACCAAGTAGGCCCCATTTCCAAACATAAGCTAATCTCCCCAATAGTAGAACTCTGAGAACCGTCGAAAGCTTTAACGTTGATGGGCCCGTCCTTGATTTTATGCAGCCCTTTTCCCAATGTCGTGAGTGTTACCAATGGACAAATGTTGAGACTGGACCCCCCATCGACCAGGATCTTGGTGATAAAATATCCTTCGCATTACATAGTGATGTGAAGTGCCTTGTTGTGACTTAATCCCTCTGGTGGCAGCTCATCTTCGCGGAAAGCGATCTTGTGACTTTCCAACACCTGACCCACCATGTTCGCCATTTCTCCTCTAGTGATGTTGCTTGGTACATACGCCTCACTCAGTACTCTTAACAAGGCATTCTTGTGTGCATCCTAACTTTGTAGCAAAGCAAGGATAGAAATCTGTGCCGGTGTTTTGTTTAGCTGATCAATGACTGAGTATTCTTTGGCTTGTATTTTCCTCCAGAGATTGTTGGGCCCGATTTCATTGATGGTTGGACGACTAGAAGCCTGCTTGCTTGATTCAGCCAAATGCTCAGGGGTATAAACCCTACCGGTTCTTATCATACCCTGCGCTGCAACTGCTTCCTCGAACTTGGCTTTCCCTTTCCTTCTTGCCTCGGCTGTGTAGTACCAAGGGATGGCCTTTGTGTGGAATGATGTTACATCCATCATTTCTACCGGAATGGGTACCCTTGCCCTGGAAGGTACTATAGCAACTTCAAATGGTACAAATATCTTTGGGGACCCAAACTCGACCTTAATTAGTGTTGGCATCTTTTCAGAGGATGGTGTTTCATTCTCAAGTGGTATGGACATGTTCACCTCGTCGTCTCCAGCAGGCTGAATCTGGACTACAATCGGATTAAAGGTGACTACTGGCTTCTTTGGTTCTTCTCCTTCTATGATGAAACCGATTAATCCCTTGGGGTCCCAGTCATCCTGTACCTCGATTTATGAACACCTCTACCCTTGTGGTCTGGAAGAGGGTTATTGCGGACATTCAGAGTGGGATCCTTCTCTACAATGATCTTGTTGTCAATCAAAGTTTGAATCTTATCCTTTAGAGAGCGGCATTCATCAATAGTATGTCCCTTCATGCCGAAATGGTATGCACAGGTCTTATTTGGGTTGACCCATTAGGAAGGATTTTTAGGGGTTATAGCAGGGATAGGGGTGACATAACCAGCAGCTTTGAGCCTTTCATACAGCTGATCGATTGGTTCAGCAATAGTGGTATACTATTTGGGAGGTCTGCGGTCAAAATTTGGTCGTGGTCTAGGGAAGTTTTGATGTGGGGGAAACGATTGATAGTAGGATGGTTGGGTGTTGTGGGCTTGGTAAACATGTGCTGGTTGGGAGTATTTGGGTGAAATAGGTTGATATGCGGGAGGTGGAGTATGATAAGAGGGTGAGGGAGCTTGGTAATTTGGGGTAGGCTGATATGTGACTAGAGGTATTTGGTATGTTTGGTATTTGATAGGGGATTTGGTCCTCTGTGAAACCATTACCGCACTTACGTCCCTTTTATTGGATGTACCACCTGACTGTAAAGCTTTGTTGGTAGCTTTCAAGGCTTCAAAGTTTGTAACCATACCACTCTTGATGCCTTCCTCGATCCTCTCACCTAGTTTGATGATGCCGGAAAATTTGTGATTCTCAATCAGCATCAGTTTTTCAGTATTGGGGGTCCTGAGCCCGAATGAAAAATTTGTTTATTTGTTCTTCCCCTAAGGCTGGTCTGAACTTAGCAGCTTCTGATCTCTAGCGAGTAGCATACTTACAGAAGGTTTCTGTGGATTTCTTCTTCAAGTTTTGGATATAGAACACATCCAGCGCGTTCTCCGTGTTGAATCTGAATCTATCCATGAAGTAGATGCCATGCTTACCTAGTTAGACCACTTCTTTGGATCTTGGCTAATGTACCAAGATAAACCATCTCCTTTCAAGCTCCTCATGAAAAGCTTCATGCAGATCTTCTCGTCTCTTCCTACTCCAACCAGTTTGTTGTAGTATGTTCTCAAGTGAACCCTAGGATCCCTTGTACCATCAAACATCTTGAGCTTGGGAGGTTTGTAACCCTCGAGTAGTTTGACATCGGGCTGTATACATATATTTTCATAGTTTAGCCCCTCAATTCTCTTACTACCTTCAACGCCTTGAATCCTGGTAGTCAGTTTCTTGAGTTCTTCGGCCAGATTCCTGATGAGCAAGTCCTTGTCATCGTACTCGGGTGTGATTGAAATAGGTTTCATAGTTTCCACATAGATGGAGGTGTTATGGTGAGTGTGGGGATGGTCATTTGTGGAGTTCAGTGGCTCAGGGATGAGCAGTAGAGTGTTGTTGGAAGTGTGACATGTATTGCAGTGATGTTGAGGAGTGGGATGGTTTTGTTGCTTTGGGACGTTTTGTGGAGGTACAGGATTATGAGTAGTTGGGAAAGTAACTTATGGAGTGGCGAGGGAAAATGACAGACTTGCCAAATTCCGGACTTGATCAAGTTCTTCTTGGAACTTCAATAGTTTTTGTTCAAGTTGAGAGGTATTTTCCCTGGGGACCAGAGCACCACGAGTGACCTCTACCCGTTCAGCTGAGTTGTTCGAATCTTCCATTCTTCTTTTGCTTTTGTGTCTGACAGGACTGGAGGAGGAGTAGGTGGAGAGCCCTTGGACCTTGTAAAATATGCGGACGTTGCCAGAGTTCACGAACTAACCTTCAGGGAGGTTAATAAACGAAAAAGTAAAAACAAAAAGGTGATAAGTTAATAAGGATTATAAGGAAAAAATGTTGCAAATATTTAAACATGTAGTGCAGGAAATATAAAGCGCATCCTAATTTTGAGGACCTCATTGTGCCTGAGGTAGTACTAGCGACAAATTGATTTGGAGAACTTATAATGCTAAATGCCTCATTTTATTGATAAAAAATAAGACGAACCCCCAAAACGACACTAAATAATAGGAAATAAAATGTCACTAACGGCCATTGGCCTTATTACATCCATAAAGGAAAAGGTAAAATCCTATCTATTTTGTCCTAGAAGGACTTTCCCCAGACTCGGCATCTTTGGCTCCTTCGAACAACTGTACCAGCTCGCAAAGTTCCAGCAGCAAGTAGGTTCTGGCTAGGTGCCCATCCTCAGCATTCTGGAAGTCCTTGACCCTTCTGATGATTTTCCTTTCCAGCTCTACTAAACCCCAATCTAAGTACCCTAGCCGTTTGTTGGCGCTGACAGCCATGTCTTTCCATTCTTCAATCAGCTTTTGGTTGGCTTCTTGAATTTCACGGTTCTCATTTTTGCATTCCCGAATCCTTTTGCGCAATTGGTTGTACTTGACCTGTGCTTTAGCTTTTTCATCGATAATCCTGTGACCTCGAGCAAACCCGAGTTGACCTAAACCATTATGAGTTGACCTAAACCATTATGATTTCCATTCTTCAATCAGCTTTTGGTTGGCTTCTTGAATTTCACGGTTCTCATTTTTGCATTCCCGAATCCTTTTGCGCAATTGGTTGTACTTGACCTGTGCTTTAGCTTTTTCATCGATAATCCTGTGACCTCGAGCAAACCCGAGTTGACCTAAACCATTATGAGTTTCTTCTAATCAACTGGGATAGTATGGAGTATAACCATCATAGTACCTATCTGGCTCAATAGTGTCCCTTCCCAGGACGATCTTGCAGTGCCACATGTGCTGAGCTTGGCACTTGTAAGGGTTATCATCATCTTGAAACTCAGCTTAGATTTTCAACCCTTGGTATAACCTGTTTCCTACCAGCCTGTCTCATAACCCGGAGATGGACATAAGGATAAGTTCCTCTCAAACCAATAAGTATTAGAAATGGTGCGTCTCGAGATCGGGCAATAAACTCTTCAGTAGGGAACCATTCGAACATCCATTGTACTTGGTCTTCTTTCAGATTTTCAAACAATTCTAACCATCCTTTGGCATCATTCGGCTGAGCAAACATGTTGGGCATGTAGTTCATCCTCCTTGGCTGATGGAAGGCTATATGATCGTCCCAGTCCCTACGCTGAATCTCCTATCGATACTCACCCTTTTGGAGGTGCTCCATGAGCCAGAGTTGGAGTAGCAAGTTGCAACCCTCGAAGTGTTTGGCTCCCCGTTGACCTTTCTCCAAGGCGCAGTATATTTCTGCGATGATCATGGGCACTATGCTAAATGGTTGCCCACCAATTCTGTAAGGCCCCCTGAAATCCCTACTCGAAAACCCGTATCCCGTGGTGCCAAGTTAGGAGCATGTGTTAACAATTCATAAATATTTTTGGATTGAATAAATCATTAAAAAGTCAAGAATAAGTTTCCAGAAAAATACAAGAAATGCGGTCCAGAATGCGGCCGCAAATCAGGTATGCAGACCGCATATCTGCCGTAGAGTGAGTCAGAATGTTGGTGAAAATTGAAGTCAGCTATGCGGTCGAAAATGCGTTCTCATAATCGAAATGCGGACCGCATAATCGTCGCATATTCTCCTTTGAATTTTGTGAGTGTCAGTTCTGCGGTGCACTTTGCGACCGCAGAATGTGAATGCGGACCGCATTCTTACCTCAGACTGAGTCAGAGTGTCCAGTTTCTGGGGAGCATTTTGCGGTTCATTATGCGGACCGCATGTTTACTCTGCGATCGCATATTTGACTCGGGGCTCCAATTTTGTAATTTTTAACCCGACCTCCCTATCGATATATCCAGTGTTATAGCTTATTTTAAGCATTCTTCTGAGCATTTCTAGAGGGAGAGAGAAGGTTTTTAGATAGAGAAAGTCTCCCCATCAAATTGCTCCATAAGGTGTGGCTAAATCCGTGAAGAAAATCAAGTGAAGACCCCTAGACCTTCATCTCAATAGGTAAGACTTCATCACCCCAACTCTTATTTGTTTTATTCTCAGATATAAGGGGTCACTAGTGAGGTGGTTCATGGGTATAACAATGGATTCCTTGCACGCATATGAAACTTTAGAGTAGTGGGGGGTGGTGAATTAAAGAGGGGTACAAAATGATATAAATTGCTCTAAAAAGGGGCCTAAGATCACATTGCATCTCTAGGGTTTGTCAATATGCTTGAACCAAGCTAGAGTCTCAGTCTCATCTCNCTAGTGTAATTGACTGCTATTATGCCTTAATTGATTTGCATATATCTATACATATTCGTGAAGGATGTGCCTCAATATGAATAATGTACCAATCTCGATAATTAGAGAATGATGAAAAGCACAGTTATGTGTTAAAATACTTGGGCTATAAGCCAACATCAAAACAAAGAATTGTTCATGCTAGCTATGTGCTCACTTACCTGTGATTGCAACTTGAATTACCTTTGATATGTGTCTATGATCACAACTTGTAAACTGAATATTGAAAAGGGAAAACGATGTGATGATGGTGGCCATGAGTGCCCAGGAATTGTTATGATATGTGTGGAATAAAGATTTGATGGTGTTGACTAATGAGAATTGAGTAATACCTCCAATGAGGTGACCTAGCCGATCGGGTCGTGATCAGATACCATGCCGCACACATGGTGGTAATGTGCTGATATTGAATTTCGGATAAGGGAAATGAAATATTGATTGAGAGTAATGCCTCCAATGAGGTGACCTAGACGGCCGGGTCGTGACCGGACTCCGCTCGAGATGGCGGTGGTATTGAGAACAGTGGTGAACACGTGACAGAAATGCCCTAATCTATGTTGTGGAAATTGTATGAAAGATTATGTGAATTGCTTCTTTGATTTGCCCATATTATTTGCTTTTTATCTGTTTGATAGTTCTTTCTAGAAAAATGGTGTTTAGTTATACATAACAGTACAATTCAAATGTACTGTAAGGCCCCAAAAAATTTCGCTAAGTAAACTAGGATTTTGTGGTGCAACGTATGGTTATTATAATATTTTTATGTGTTATTAATATGGGTAAATCCATTGGATTTGGTAAATATGTGTATAAGTCTTGTGGTAAGTAATTTGGGGTCCAAGGAAAGGCCTAAG
>MU668354.1:5119-22218 GCA_026770625.1 Nicotiana glauca
CTTTTCCTCGATTCGGGATTCAACCGGTGACTTGGGACACCATAAATCTCCCAAGTGGCGACTCTGAATTAAATAAATAAATCCCGTTTCGATTGTCCTTTAATTGGAAAAACCCCCTTGCTACTCCCGGGTAACGCGAAAAGGAGGTATGACAACAAGTCAACTGGAGTGGAATCAACTAATCTCATAATAGCTAGTTCCAATGCTTATGAAAGATCTAAAAATAGATCTACGGCTAAATGTCACCACTGTAACAAAAGTTGGCATAAATATTCTGGTTATCAATTTTGTAAGCATCATATGTCTGGATGGCTTTGGAAACTTAAAACTTTTGAACCCAGTAAGACTAACTCTCCAGGACCCAAGAAAGCTTGGGTACCTAAAAGGAAGTAATTATTATGTATTGCAGGAACACCACATAATAAGTCATAAAGGAAAATGGTATATAGATAGTGCTTGTTCTAGTCACATGATAGGTGACCAAAATATTTTTAAGAAGGTTACGAAGATTGATGGAGGAAGCGTCAAATTTGGAAATGATTCAGGAGGCAAAATAGTTGGAACTGGAACTATTTCTTTCAACAACAACTGTGATATTACTTAGGTATATCTTGTTGATGGACTAAACTACAACCTCCTATGTACAAGTCAACTATGTGACTCATGATATGAGGTAAAATTTAAGAGAACAGGCTGTGCCAAAGAAGACGAATTAGGTAAAATAATTCTTCCTGGAAAAAGGTACGGAAATGTTTACATACATGATGGATTTGAAAATATAGATGGTCACATTTGCCTAACTTCTATATCTGATGATCCGTGGCAGAACATTAGGACATGCCAGTATGCATTTGGTTGAAAAACTATCCAAGCATGATTTAGTTATTGGCTTACCTAAACTGAACTTCACTAGAACTCATATTTGTGATGAATGTCAGGTGGGTAAGCAAACTAGAAACTCTTTAAAAACCAAAGACATGGTGTCTACTTCAAAACCGTTGCAATTACTTCATACAGACTTATTTGGACGTACTAGAACTACTAGCATAGGAGGCAAGAAATATGCTTTTGTTATTGTTGATGACTTTTCACGTTTTACTTGGGTTATTTTCTTATCTCATAAAGATGAAGACTTAAGAAATTTTGAAGTTTTCTGCAAAAGTATTGAAAGAGAAAAGGGCTATCTGATCTCAAAAATCCAAAGCGATCATGTAGGCGAGTATGCAAGTAAATCATTTGCAGATTTCTGTAACGATCAAGGTTACACTCACAATTTCTCTGCACCCCGTTCACCTCAGCAAAATGGAGTTGTGGAAATAAAGAACAGAACACTTCAAGACATGGCAAGAACCTTGTTATTAGAACATTCACTCCCAAATCATTTATGGGCTGAAGGTGTGAGTACTGCATGTCACATTCTCAACTGTTGTCTAATAAGGCCTATTATGAAAAAGACTCCCTATGAACTCTGGAAAGGTAAATGCCCAAATATAAGTTTTTTTCATCCATTTGGAAGCAAGTGCTTCATCCATAACAATGGTAAGGATAATATTGGAAAATTTGATCCAAGAAGTGATGAAGGTATTTTTCTTGGTTATTCATTAAATAGCAGATCATTCAAAGCCTTTAATAAATGTACTTTATGAGTAGAAGAATCTGTTCATGTTATATTCGAGGAAAATAATCCCTTGGTCGAGAAAGGCATTAATGTAGGTGAGAAAGATCAAACTCGAGAAGTTCAGGACAAAGGAAAATCATAGGAGTCAACTAATCCTATAGATGTGGTTGAGTCAACTGAACAAGTTAGCAATAACACTCTAGAACAACGTACAGAGTCGACTACAAGTACTATTCGACTAAATGAATGGAGATGAAACTGAATATCCACATAAATATATAATAGGATTTCCAAAAGAAGGGATGAAAATCAGGGCTGCTGCCCTTAAAAAGAAACCAAATATTGCTTTGATCTCTCAAATAGAGCCAAAAACGGTAGAGGAAGCTTTGAAGGATTCAAGCTGGGTGAAAGACATGCAAGAAGAACAAGATCAATTCAGCAAGAGTCAAGTATGGAATCTGATACCCTGACTTGAAAATGTATCCGTCATTGGAACAAAATGGGTGTTCAGGAACAAACTGAACGAAGAAGGACAAGTCATAAGGAACAAAGCTAGATTAGTTGCTCAAGGCTATTCACAACAAGAATGAGTCGACTACAATGAAACCGTTGGCCCAGTAGCTAGATTAGAGTCTATACAAATCCTGTTAGCTTATGCATCATTTAAGGGATTCAGATTGTTTCAAACGGATGTCAAAAGCACTTTTCTGAATGGATTCATTGAAGAAGAAGTTTTTGTGAAACAACCTATAGGATTTGAAGACTCAAAATTCCCTTATCATGTGTATAAGCTTACTAAGGCCCTATACAGACTGAAACAGGCTCCACATGCTTGGTATGGCAGGTTAAGTACCTTCCATGTTGATCATGGGTTCACCGGCGGTAAAAATGATACTACTCTATACATTAAACGATCAACAGAAGGTAATCTTATCATTCAAATTTATTTTGATGACATTATCTTTGGTAGTGCTAACTCTCTTATGTGGAAGAAATTTGCAAACCTCATGCAAAGCGAATTCGAAATGAGCATGATGGGTGAACTCACATTTTTCCTTAGGCTTCAAATTCATCAATCTGAAGAAGGAACCTTCATCTGTCAAACTAAATATACAAAGGAGCTTATCCAAAAATTTGGCATGAGCAATGCAAAATCAATTGGCACACCCATGAGTCCGGCTACAAATTTGGATAAGGACGAATAGGGTACTCCAGTTGATGAAACAATATACAGAGGAATGATTGGATCACTACTATATCTGACCGCAAGTCGACCAGATATTATGTTTAGCGTTTGTAAATGTGCCAAGTTTCAGTTGTCTCCCAAGGAGTCACATCTAACTGCTGTAAAAATAGTTATTTGATATCATATTGGCACAATATCTTATGGATTATGGTATCCTCACTCTAAAACGTTTAAATTAGAAGGTTTATCAGATGCAGATTTAGCAGGTGATAAAAAAGATAGGAAAAGCACAAGTGGCACGTGTCAATTACTAGGAAAGGCTTTAATATCATGGAACAGTAAAAAGGAAACATCAGTCGCCTTGTCCACTACTGAAGTTGAGTACATTGTCATTGGTCAATGTTGTGCACAACTTCTGTGGATGTCCCATCAATTGGGTGACTATGAACTTTCCTTCAAACCTATACAAATCATTTGTGATAATTCAAGTGCAATTTGTCTCTCTAAAAATCTTGTGCATCATTGTAGAGAAAAGCATATAGACGTTAAACATCATTTTATTATAGACCATGTTCTTAAAGGTGACGTAGAATTAACTTTTGTTGGCACTTCTGCCCAATTAGCTGATATTTTTACTAAACCTTCGTTGGAAGAAAGATTTTTTTCTTTGAGAAAATTACTTGGCATCATATGTTTTTCAAAAAACTCTTAGGACCGAAGTGTTATTTTTCAAAAACTTGTCATAATTACTCCTTTTCAGTGCATTAATTATGCAGTCGGTTTTTTCCCTCTCTTTTTATTCTATTTCTCATTTGTTTACAGTCGAAGTTGGAAAGCCAATCATAACATCACTTCGACTGGAACTCTTTCCTTTTCTATACTCAACCGTCAAATCTCTTCTCTTTAAGTTAAGCCTTTTTCGGTCCCTTTCATCTCCACACTCTTTCTTCAACCTGTACCAACCCTCTCTTCTTTCATGAAAAATCTTCCAAAAACCCATCTGCTTCCACCCTAAACAGTACCCGCTCAAAGGCAAAACCCTCTTTCACGCCTCGTGATCAAGTATACTTTGGGTCTGATTGTTCTGAGGTCTGTGCCTCTTCTCAAAGAGCGTACTCTGAACACTCTCAACTTTTTGGAGAAAAGGCCTCTAGTAAGCGTCCCATGGAGGATCCTACTACCTCTTCCACTCCAAAGAAATCGAAGTTCAATTTCTCTGCCTCACTCGATTCCGACCTAAATTTATGGGACTCCCCAAATAGGGATTTCTTTATCTCTCTAAAGGACAAGCCCATCGCCCATGGAAGAGTTGTGGATCTGGATGATATGGAGTCCCTCAAATGCAAGGTAAATGATATTTTCATGTATCAAGGGTGGGAAAAATGTCTCTCTATTTCTCTGCCTAAAGTGTATGAACCCCTAGTCTGTATGTTTTATGCTAATCTCCGGTCTAGAAAACCTATTAGGCTTGAAACTCTTATTCTTGGTAAGCAAATTGTTCTTGATTATGGTCTGTTCGATTCTCTTTTCCTCTGTCGCTGCTCTGGTTTTCCTACCCTCTTTAAGAATGTGTGGCCTGAGAATTTTGAAATCACCTTTGACAAGGCTAAACAGTGTATTGCTGAAAATCCCTCTGATACTCTTCCCAATCAATTAGGGCCTTGTGATGTGAGCTTTGAAACTAGGGTTCTTGACCATATTTTTGCAACTACTCTTCTTCCAAGAACTGGTTCCTTCTCAACCCTCTATCAAAGGGACACCTTCTTTGTCTGCTGTCTCATCTCCAAACTCAAAATCAAGCGCTCCTACTGGGTCATAAACTTTATGATTGAGAGTGCTGAAGATCCAACCTGTCTTCCTTTCGGTATGGCAATCACCCACATTCTGGAAGCTCATCAAATTCCTCTTTCAGAATACCCCTTTGTTCCTGTCTCCAAGTGCTAAAACTCTAGAGCCTTCTCTAGTATGGGGTATGTGAATGTCAAGGGTGTCTGGGTTAAGAAGGGTGAAAGTGATGCGACAAAAACTACTGTGGAAACTAAGCCTTCGTCTGTTGTTCTTGTAAGGCCCCGAAAAATTTCTCTAAGTAATCTAGGATTTCGTGGTGCCACGTAGGCTAATTATTATATTTTATGTTCTATTAACATGGTGGACATCAATAAGACTTTGTAAATATGAGTATAAGTTTATGGTAAGTGATGTGAGGTCCAAATGGAAACCTAAGTGTATGCCAAATGGGAAAATTTTAGTAATAGGCTAAAATTCCAAATGGATTCGGACAATGCTGCAATTTAAACGAGCATATCTAAATATGTATACGGTTTTATGCGGTGAGTATTATATCAAATGAAAGGTATTTGAGTCTAGTTTCCAAATCTTCAAACCGTTCGTCATTTGGACATTCATACACAAAGTTATGATCAAATTACCAAAGGCTGGAAAATGCGATCACGTGTCATGTCAGATCTACGATCACAATGTCAATTATGCGGTCCGCATTTTTAATCTGCGGTCGCAAATCAAACTGAAGATTGAACCAGTGTAGCCCAGTTTTGGCCTGCATGTTCATTCTGCTGTCCATTATGCTATAGCAGAGTTGACATCGGAGGGTTAATTTTCTAATTTTTATAACCCGACCCCATTTCAATATATAGGCTTTGGGGTTCATTTTTGGGTCATTTCTTACTGATTTTAGAGACAGGGAAGAGAATATAGAGAGAAAAGGGAGAGGGCTAGCTTTATAATTATCCAAACCTTGCATCAACCTTTAAGAATTAAAGAACCCAACCGCAAGTTCTTCATCTTAGAGGTAAGGTTCTATACCCTAGACTTTAATTTCAAGTTTGGGGTATAAGATGGGTTATTGAGGTGTGATTCTTGGGTGTATTAGTATTTTGTATTCATGCATGCACAACTTAGGTTTACAGGGAGATTATTGAATATAATTAAGTAAAGATTTGGTTGGATAATGAAGGAACCTTGTAAAAGAGAGTTAGTAATTAAGATGCTCAACTAGTGTTTGATAAAATGCTCAAATGAGCTGAAACCATGAATACCTTCCAAATTTGTGTTAATTTTATTATGTCTCAAAATAGATTGAAGTAGCTAGAGTTTTCGGAATATCGTAGTAATTAAAGGAAAGCTCAAGAAAGGTATGTATGGCTAACTTTGACCTTTGTAGAGTCACCTTGTTTGATGTACGACTATTTGGTACGTGATATCTATGTGGACTATTTGTGAAATTCTTGTGATTTGTTTGATTTGAGTCTTTATGGTTAAGTCCTTCGATATAATGGTGCAATTAATTAGCAATAAACTAAATGCGTGATTGTCAAAGTGTTATGTGGTAAGAGTTGAGAAACAAATGATGGAAGGAAACCGTAAATGATGCAATTGGAACAACCGTGGAAGTAACATGCTTGGCTTATTGTGTAAAATTATTGTGGTGACTTAAATTGCATATGAATTGTTGAAAATGATGGAAAATAGTATTGATGGTTATGGAAACACTTGTAATATTGTTGTTGTTATTTCTTGAGAAGTATCGTTGTTGATCTTTGTGAATTGTTTATTGTTGTTGTGTTGTTTGTGAATTGAAACTGTACGGTGGGATCGGGTTGCGCGCTGCATCACAGAGAAATAAGGTTTGGGTTGTGGTGATAAGGGTGGCCGAGGTAATAAGGTTGGAAAGCGATCAAAATCGCCATTGAAATGAAATTTTGAACCAATTGTGAAACTATTGATGTGGTAATGTGGAAGCAGAAAATAGGAGAGTTTGTAAACTTGTTTGGATTGATTGTTCCTTTCATGTGTGTTTGGTTGCTGCTCCTATTACTGTTCTCTACTAGTGTAACAAATTGTTAAATCTTTGATGTGGAAATGTTGAAGGGAAAAGGGAGTGATTGTTGACTTATTTGGCTTGATTGTTCTTTAACTGTGTATTCGATTGTTGATTCTGTTATTGCTTACAACTTGTGTATTGTTTGAGTTTACATAGGGAAAGGTTTGTTCATACATACCAGTATAATTAAAATGTACTAACATCCCTTTTGACAGGGGTGCTACATTCGTGTTATGATTGTAGGTGGATCCATAGCAGGTACTCCAGTCCACCGACCATAGCTCCTCATCACTTCCTGTCATCTGATCCGGCGAGCCCTTTTCCATTCGGGAACCGATGTGGCACATGCCACTTCTGTTTTGGGATCTTGTTTTGATGTTTGTATAAGGTATAGACGGAGCCTTGTTGCTGGCATTTCCATATTATTCTTCAATTGTATTTAGAGGCTCCGTAGATAGGTTGTGGGTAGTTTCGGGCATGGGAATTTAAAAGATAAATATTGATGTTTGGCAATGATTTACAAAACTTATAATATTTCGATATTTATGATTTAAGCTGCTAATGGAAATGAAATAGAATTGTTAATAGAATACTTACTAATTATTTTTAATAAAGTCCATCCCTTATATAATTATGAGTTTGGTTGGGTAGTACGTATGAAACTGGCCAGACTTGCTCAGTCGGGTTTACTAGGGTGAGCGTCGGTCGTGCTCCTCTAATTTTTGTGGCATGACAGCTCTACCCTCTTCCATTCCTACCGGCCTATGTGAAAAGCTCAGCTGTATTGACTCCCAAATATTAAACATCAAGACTCTTCTGTCCTCCTTACAGTCGACTGTGGATGTTATTCACGCTATTTCAATGGAAACAGGGTTAGATATGTCAAAAATCAGGGTAGTTGTGCAAAGGGTAAGGGAGAAAACGGTTAAAGCCTTCAAGGAGGTGCACAACATGCTGCATGGAATGAGCACTGCTGCCAATACTAGCTTTGAAAAATTGAAGGAGGCGATCTGCAACACTCTTACTTACTTTCTGCGTCGTTGAAATGGATGTGTTTTCCGACAATCTTTTTTTTCTCTCTTAAAACTTGTTTTGGTTGTGGTTGGGAAGTGCCCGTGGATGTTTTTTTTCTTTTTCTTCTGTGGATAATATTTTTTTGCTACTATTTGCTAATCCCTCTTTGCTGATGTCAAAAAGGGGGAGAATATATATCTTCTGGATCGTTAATGGTTTATGTGCAGGTTCAAGTCGACTATGCATACATAAGGTCCACTATGTATTCTTTATTAGTTATATAGGTTAAGTCGACTATGCCCCCCATGCATAGACAATACCTTTTATTCTTTGAACAGGTTAAGTCAACTATGCTGCACATGCATAGACAATACCTCTTATTCTTTGAACAGGTTAAGTCAACTATGCTGCCCATGAATAGACAAGACTATATAGGTACAAGTCGACTACACACATTGATGGGGAGATCATGTTTAGTTTAATACACACATTGAGGGGGAGCCAAGTCAGCTAGTACTAAACAGGGAAGTCAATTGTTTTTTACATCCTTACATTTATGTATATTATTTTGCCATCATCAAAAAAGGGGAGATTGTTGGATCATATTTTAATGATGCAATTAATATGCATGTGTAGGAGTTCAAAGAAGTAAAAAATAACTATTGGAACGACTATGTTGAACAAGGAAGGAAATTATTCAGAAGGGAAGCTGCCTGAAATACTTACGATGTACAAGGAAAGAAACATTATTACATCAGCAAATCAGGATTAGCACCATGATTCTAGGAAATCAAATCTGCCATAATGGAATAAAGATTCAACGCAATCTGTGATTGACGAGTTAAATTAAATCACTGAATAACTATTAAAGCTAGAAGATTCGGACAACGATCAAGATTAGAAGGTCTAACAATCAAGGAAGAATCCTGTCAAACTCGTTATTTGCCAAATGAAAAGATCTGAAAAGAAGCGACAGATAGCACTTTATTCTTTGACAGAATCAACTCTTTCCAAGGATCAAAACGCTTGGGTTGACAAGCCTTCACCATCCATCCTTGTATAAATTCACAATGTAACTCCATCCTTAGTATACTTTGATCAACACAAAATAACTCTCTTCATTCTACTACAAACAAGCATAGTAGCCTATATAGATCTGTTGTGTAACAAGTTAGGGATAGGAAGAGGGCATCCAACTGGTGAGGCATTGTATCAAATGAGTGGTAGAGAAACTGAGTGACATACATAAAATTTGTACTCAAAAGAAAATTTATTCACATGAAGATAAATCCCTTTCAACCCAAGGGGACTGGATTAGGATTCACATTGAATCCGAACCAATATAAAAAATTCCTAGTGTCTTTAATTTCTATATTTACTTTCTGCTTATTACCTAGAATTATTATATCTGCATGATCGCCATACTTACTCGACTACTTAAGTTTTAAGTCAACTTATTAACGATTAACTTTAATTATCTACAATTCACCCCCCTGTTGTACTTTCAGTGCAAACTGATAAGATCTGATCCAAGGCCTCCTAAGGACCCGGAATCACAATAGGCACAACTGGTGCCTGAGCCGGTGCTACTGGAGTGGCCACTGCTTGGACCTAGTCCTAAATTGGGGCAGCTGGTGGATCTATTGGTGCTTCCCTTGCTGCTCTGCCTCTACCACAACCACGGTCGTGTCCTCAACCTCTAGTGGTCCTGGTTGGTGGTACTGGTAGTCGTCCACCCTGTCCGGTAGTGGGCGTCCTCGCCATCTTTGAGAGAATAGAATAAAAAAGCTTAGTACTTAGATCAACAAATTCGCATAGCAAGAATTTCAAAAAATATGAAGTTTCCTAAAGGTTCTGTAGCTTCTCGAGGATAAATGCATATGTCTCTGTACCGATCTGCGATACTCTACTAAACCTGCTCATGACTCGCGAGACCTATGTAACCTAGGCTTTAATACAAACTATCACGACCCTAAATCGAACACGGTCTTGATGGCGCCTCTCATGAAGATATGGCCAACCAACTATTCCCAATTTGAGATTAAACAGCTAAAAAATAATAAAACACTCTAAACATGATCTAATAACACTAAGTTGCAGAATATCGTAACCATGCAGAAGTACAACCCAAACACAACCCTAACCGGGGTGTCACTAGTTATGATCATATATAAGTCATAATACAAGTCTGCTAAGTCTATGCTAGTACAAATGTCTGAGAATAGATAGAAATGATGAAGGACACGGGTCCGCGAACGCCAGGCAGCTACCTCGTGACTCAAAATGTCCGCCTGAAGCTAAAGGATCAACACTCGGAAGCAGAACCAGACATGCCTGAATCTGCACACATGGTGTAGTGAGTAAATTGAGTACTCCAACTTAGTGAGTAACAAATGTAAATAAATATTGAAAGCGATAAATCATGTAAGGCACAAGGCAATCTATAATGAGTCAGTAAAACCATTTGAAAACAGTAAATCAGTAAAGAGATAAATAGAAATCCTTTGTCAATAAGAAAGCAGGAAAATGACAGCCAATTAAGGAATAATAAAACATAGAAGTTTGCCCCTCGGGTATAGTATCAACAATCCGGCCCTCGGGCAACATCTCAGAACCACACCAGTCCCTCAGGCTCAATCTCACATCATACTGGGTACCCGTGCTCACTAGGAGTGTGCACACTCCTGGAGGGGCCCCTTACGACCCAAGCGCAATATTAAGCCATCTCGTGGCGTCATCACTAGGTCCTCGGCTTCATATCAATCAAGACACCTCGTTCCATACATATATCAGGCCTTCGACCTCAAATCAATATCAATATTTCCTGACAACATAGGCCCTCAGCCTTACTCAGTCAAAAATCCTCACAAGCCCCTCGGGCAGTAGTATAACAATGTTTCTCAGCCCAAACATCATTTAAGTATTAGAACGGAGTAAACATGGCTGAGTATAAAAATAGTGGAAATAACATGAGCGAGTTCAAGTATAAAGTCATAACAATGTGGAAATATGATTAAGTTCAAATAGTTGGCATGAAGCCCAAATATGGATTTCAGCCCAAATAATGATGATAGCAAATAGATTTCAGTCAAATTCACGATAAAATCATCAATCGGGAATGACCAAGGCACCATCCCCAATTGTGCACGACCACACGCTCCTCGTCAAGCGTGTTCCTCACCTCAATATAATACTACAACGTGAAATCCGGGGTTTCAAACCCTCAGAACATCATTTACAATCATTACTCACCTCGAATCGGTCAAATCTCTAGCTCGCGACGCCTTTGCCCCTCAAATCAGCCTCCACTCGCGTTGAATCTATAAAAAATCAGAACGGGATGACAAAATAGGCTAAGGGAAGGAAGCCCAAGCAAAAATAGTCAACAATTGGCACAAGTCCTAAAACTATCAAAACCCGACCCCCAGGCCCATGTCTCGAAATTTGATAATTTTTACACTAATAGATTCCTTATCTCTCCATGAGTTCTTACATACCAAAAGTTCAGAAATCCGACCTCAAATAGTCCATCAAATCATCAATCATAGTTCTCCAATCCTAAACCCTAGCTTCCCCCAATTTTCACCCTTAATATCCATAAATTCTAGCTTTAATCCATGAAATAGTAGCACAGGAATGAGTTTTAGGTCCCAAATCCTTAGGTAAATAAAGTTCACTTGAAATCCCTCTTCCAAATCGTCCAAAAAGCTCCAAAGCCTAAGTAAAAAATGGTGATATAACCCAAAATTTGCGAAGGACCCTTTTTATACTTTCTGCGGTCCTTTGTCTGTTTCTACGGTACCGCATATGCGGTCTTTACTCCGCTTCTATAGCAATCACTTAACCGGCCAATTCCGCATCTGCTATCACCCTCCGCATCCGCGGCTACGCAGATGCGGTCCACATAGTCGCTTTTGCGGTTCCTGTCCCTAAAGCCCCTTTTTGCTTATGCGACCAATCGACCGCACATGAGGCACCGCACCGGCTGTCCCCAAACCGCAGGTGCGAAAACACCAGAAGCATCAATTTCAGTAGCTATAACAACTTCTCAACTTCTCTGTTAACCATCTGAAATGACCCCGAGGCCCCTGGGACCTCAACTAAAAGCATAAACATATTATAATACCTTATTCAAAATTGTTCGAATAATCAAAATAGTTCAAACAACATCAAATAAAACAAAACACCACGGATTCAAGCCTAAGTTCCCAAAAATTTCTGAATTACGCTTTTGATCAAAAACCCAACCAAACAACGTCCGAATAACCTGAAATTTTGCAAACACATCCCAAATGACACAACAAAGTTACTGTGACTCTCAGAATTCCATTCCGTTCCCTATATCAAAATCTTGCATACCAACCGAAAATTGCCAAAATATTAACTTCGCCAATTCAAGCCTAAATCGTCTCCAAAACCCATTCCGGTCACACTACTAAGTCCCAAATCACCTTACGAAGCTAACCGAACTGTTGGAACTCACATCCAAACCCTTTAATACATAAGCCAACATCCGGTTGACTTTTCCAACTTAAGCCTTCTTAAAAGAGACTAAATGTCTCAAACTTCACCAAATCATTCCGGATTCAATACGACCAACCTGATACCATAAAACGCGAATAAAAAGAACATAAAGAAGCAGAAATAGGGGAAATGGAGTGGTAACTCATGTGACGACTAGCTGGGTCATCACAGCCTAGAGCTTGAGCAGCAGCACCAGCGGCGTTGCCTCAAGTTGTGTTTGATGATGAGGTTCCGGCCCAGGCCATTCCAGTGGGTCCAACTCCGATTTCAAAAGGTTTCATTGCTACCCTGATACTTCAAGATACTCTAGTCTGCCTAGTGGGCCTTATGCAGAGTCTCACTCAGGAAGTCATACTTCCAGTTCTCGACGTCCCTTTTTTTCCTCGCGGAATCTGGTTCACGACACTCGGGAAGACAACTCTTTTCCCACTTTAGGAATTGGGTTTTTTTAGAGTTTGGAGAGTCTCCACCTAATGATTATAGTGCATTAGGACACTTCTACAAAAATATTAAAGATGAAAACCAAATTTTCTGGTAAGGGCTTGAAATTATCCCGAGGGAAAGGTGTTAGGCACCCCTAGAGATCCACTAGTATGGTTCTCGGCGATGCTATAATTGTGACTTTAGATGAAAACGTAAACAAACAAGTACAAGAAGCACAAAAGGTTGAACGAAGTGTTGAATTTTTTTTAGAAAAGGAGCAGTTCTATTTGTAAAAAATGTGCAAATAGAGGAAAAGGTAAAGTACATAGTGCAAATAATATGAAAATAATATGAGAAGCAGAAAATGCAATATCTTTAAAGATTCAGAAAAATTTGTTAAACTAATAATAAAAAAAGAGAGAAAGGGGGTCCTAGGTTTATGCATTACATGGATCATTCGCACAACACTGGTACTCATTGTACGCCGAGTGTTATCGTGTAATCATCATCTCCATGTCTACCCTTTCCACCCCGTTAAGGTATTAAAGCGCAGAACAATATCGTTTACTTATCGCATGTTACTGCCCGTCCCAATCCTATCAATCCCACGGTATTAGGACTTCTAATCTTAGAGGGGAAAAAAAAAGAAATGGTGACCTTTATGGAGTTTAAAGGATAAAATTCTAGCTCAACATTCAAAGCAAGTATCAAATAAAAAGGTTGAACAAACAAGTAAACAAGGCTCAAATTAACCCCAGAAGTCAAACAATTATTTAGTTTAGCATGCCTTGACAAATACTGATTTGGTCTTAGATTAAAATTAAGCAGCGAGCGGACTGGTTTAACACATGCATTTAGATAGAAATTCTGCATTAGGCCACTCGGATATAGTTGCCAGGGACTGGCCCAATTAATTAATTAGCCAATCCTTTGTCTATGTGTTGAAATAAAACTAGGCGTAGGATCAATTTATGTCAGAAAAAGATGCAAAGAGTTACCAGTAATTTAAGAAAAGATGCAAGTTGATTTTAGAGAAAAGAGGCATCAGTTTAAACAAAGAGAAAAGATGCAAACTGCTTTTAGAAAAAGAATTACCAGTTATTTCAAAAAAGATGTAGACTGATTAAAAGGTTTACGAGCTTTAGGAAAGTGGAGATTGATTATGAGAAAGGTTTTACCAATTTTAGTAAAGATAGATACGAGTTTCAGCGATTGGGTCTGTTTTAGAAACGAATGAGCCAATTAAGGATGAGATTTCTTATAGGCATGCTTTATGTACGTTTGCTGATTTTAACACCCTTTCATGACATTAATAGGAGTCTTATACACACGATGTCTATATGCAACTTTGTTATTATGTCTATACATGTTTTGCCTAGTGAAATTTGTGTATGCAGAAATGCAAGATCCTAAAGACATGATCTCTATTTTGTGCAATTACAGAAACATGAGTGTCAAATCCTATAAGCATGCTTTCCAGGTGATTTTGTGGTAAAGTTAAGCATTAAATCCTATAGGCATGGTCTCTATGTGATTTTGTGGTAAATTTAAGCGTTAAATCCTATAGGTATGGTCTCTATGTGATCGAATCAGTATTAAAGACCCTATAGGCAGGATTTTTTGTTTGATAAAAAATAAAATCCTAAGTCATGATTTCTACCCCTTGGATGCAAGAAAAGTAAAGACCCCTCCCACACCCTTTTACTATAATCCCCGAGTTTCATATAAAATTATTACAAACCAATGAATCAAACTGGAAATTAAAAGATACATCAAACATTAACAGCTAGATCCAAGCAGCCTAATTCAACCTTAATGTCTGGTAACATGCGATTGAGCCATTTCCGGGACTCAAATTTCCAAAGCCTTCTCTTTACCCAAGGTGTTTTCAAAGTTCCAAGGAATCTCAGGGATTCCAGGCATTGCTTACTCCCAGTATACCATTAATATTAGAAGAGTGCAGTATGGAAGAGCTAGCTCTCAGGCATCAAAGTTCAGAGGGAGCTCAAGGGTCACAAAGCATGTCTTAAAATCCTAAGTCATGATTTCTACCCCTTGGATGCAAGAAAAGTAAAGACCCCTCCCACACCCTTTTACTATAATCCCCGAGTTTCATATAAAATTATTACAAACCAATGAATCAAACTGGAAATTAAAAGATACATCAAAAGTTAACAGCTAGATCCAAGCAGCCTAATTCAACCTTAATGTCTGGTAACATGCGATTGAGCCATTTCCGGGATTCAAATTTCCAAAGCCTTCTCTTTACCCAAGGTGTTTTCAAAGTTCCAAGGAATCTCAGGGATTCCAGGCATTGCTTACACCTAGTATTCCATTAACATTAGAAGAGTGCAGTATGAAAGAGTTAGCTCTCAGGCATCAAAGTTCAGAGGGAGCTCAGGGGTCACAAAGCATGGCTTAAAAAAGAGGGGCAGACCTTATAGCTAAAAGTAAGTGCAAAGTGAAAGGGAATTAGAGAGCTATGACAGGTTGTGGTAATACCTAGCCACAAGGTTGGCTGGCATACCCCGAACCACTTATTTGGTTGGACAGGTTAGGAGCAGACCTTTTGAAGGTCATACTAAAGTCTAGATAGTGATTAGGACACTATCTGACTTAAATCCATGACTCAGACACATAGAGGGAAAACATAATGGGAATCGATTGAGTTTGGGATTCAAATAATCCAGTTCATGATCATAGACAACAATATTGGAGTGCTGTTATTCCCTGAACCACAACTCACACACAAAGGGTAAAGGTTAAGGGAATTCAAAAATTATAAAATTCATGACAAACATCTGATTTAAATACATAATTTAAATACTGAAATATAAAGGAAGGGGGGGGGGGAGCATGTGACAATATGCTAGAAACAAATGGGCAGAATTAAACACATTGTTGTTGAGGCATGTAAACTAATTAAGACATACCATTATAGAAGCAAAGGAGTGCAGAAGAAAGCAAACACAGTCCACAACAGTGCAAGTGTCAGAAAGAGAGAGAGAGTATAAGTGAAAGTGAATTGTGAACTCAGATTGTTCTGTGTTCGTGTGTGTTCAAAGAGAAGGGAGGAGAGTATTTATAGTGTAAAACCAGGCAGAAAATAAGGTAAGGATTGCAGCTCAGCAATAATTAGGGGAAAAAGTGCCAATTTGAATTAAACAGTATCAAAGACTTCCCTTATTTGAGGAATTAAAAATCAAACGGTAACATGCATGTGCTAAACAAGGAAAGATATCACACAGGTTGACTATGACTAATAAGGAAGTATTTCAAGCATAGTACATGTACATAGTAGGTAATAGAGGCTAGGTTCATCAGACTCTAATCAAGGAAAGGTCTATAAGAACCTAATACTAAAATAAACAAGGTAAGGGAATCAATCAACTCGAGTAGGAAAGGCAGGGGTCGAGAGTGCAATCAAGGAATGCATAGCCTTAGGCATGTGAGGCTAAGTTATGGAAAACTAATAGCATGTAGCAGTAACTAAAAGGCATGATAGTCAAGTTTCTGTGCTTAACAATAGAGAAAAGATTCAGAAGCATTCAAAGAACTCAGAACCAAAAAATAGTCCAGAGAATGGAAGCACACTGCAATTTCAACGAACGAGTTGCACAAACAAAAAGAGATTGAATAGTCCCCAAAGAGACTAGGGGTTTCGAGAATCAAACGAGTTTAGAGGAGATGCGCAGTCAAACAAACAAAATAGGTTTAGAATCCTGAATAAGCCCCAAATTAGGGTTTTCACTCATGCTAAATCAGATATATGAGAGGGTAAATCAAGTGAATAACAAACAAAAACTCAAACAAGATCCCACAATTAGGGCTTTTAACATGCTAATTTAGATAAAAATAAGGTGAATCGAACCACCACTAACAAACAGATCAGGAAACTCAAACAAAATCCCCAAGAAAATTAGGTTTTTAACATGCAAGTTTAGATAGAAGATAATACAAACAAACACAGTAAAAACATGTCGAGATTCAGAGAAGAGATGTTCGAGATAAAATAAAATGAAACCTAGTTAAGGAAAATAGAGTTTCTGAAAGCAAACATTAAAGAATCTTTGAGAAAAATGCATAGAAGGTTCACAGACACATAGATCCAGAACACATCTAAAATAAATCGAAGGAACCTCAGAGATTAGGGTTTCGTAAGAAACCCAAGAGACGAGATAGGCTTTGGAAACTATTGATCTGAGCAGAGAAGTCAAAGATCGAACTCGAGTGGCCATGGTTGGCCGGACAGAGGTTGAAGATGATCGGAGAAAATCCATCGAGCAAATCTTGGTGGAGACCTTTTCAAGATCTGGTCATAGGACCTTAGAGATGAGACCATAAAAGCCATGGGAGGCAGGTGTAAGGTTCCGATGAGTCTGGGGAGCCATGGATAAGGGTTTCGATGGGAGGTGGTGGCTGTGAGCACGTGATTTTTACCCCAAGTAAAGAATTCCAAAAAATTAAAATAAATAAAAGGGAATTAATTGGGA
>MU668356.1:2882-25850 GCA_026770625.1 Nicotiana glauca
ATGGAAGCTGATATGGAAAGTAAAAAATTCCCTACAAAGTTGCTTGCTTTACATGGTTATTAGCAAAAGAAATGGTTCTAACACAAGATAATTTAATTAAAAGAGGTTACCACTTGGTACTGGAAAAAGCTCAATGCAATCAAACATGACATGAATACACGGTACTCTAATTACAAGAACTTATTGACTCCTACTGGGATATATTCAGTAAGCAGAAGTTACATTGCCCTGCAAGGAACCTTGAGCAGACTACCGGTGGCAGATTTGATCTCTTGTGCAGGGAACAGTTAAAGGAAGAGGTCAACAATGGTTCATGGAGAGTGGATGTTCGAAACACATGACTGGGAACGCCACAAAATTTCTTTCACTAAAAGCCTTGCAAGGAGGGAGTGTATCCTTTGGCAAAGGCAAAAAGGGGTACATTCTTAGTGTTGGAAAAGTTGGTAAGTCACTCACTCATTCTATTGAGAATATGTACTATGTCAATGGGCTTAAGTACAGTCTACTGAGTGTTTCTCAAATTTGTGATAAAGGAAACAAGGTAGAATTCTTGTCCAAAATATGTACAGTAACTGACCTTGTGACCGGTGAAATAGTACTAGTGGCCAAAAGATACAAGAACATCTATGTTGCTGATTTCGAATCTTTACAGAGTGGTGATCTAAGTTGTCTGAAGGCGGTTGACGATGATTCTGAACTATGGCACAAAAGACTGGGCCATGCAAGCTTTTCCCTTCTGAACAAACTAATTCAGAAGGACCTGGTCCATGGTCTGCCTATATCACAATTCAAGATTCAAAAAGTCTGTGATGCCTCTGCTAGAGGAGAACATGAGAAGTCCTCCTTTAAGTCAAAAAGAGATGTGAGCACCTCAAAGCCGCTTGAGCTCCTGCATATGGATATGTGTGGACCTATGAGGGTGCAAAACAGAGGAGGAAAGAGATACATTTTCGTGATAATAGATGACTATTCAGATTCACATGGACTCTATTTCTCAGAACAAAAGAGAAACTGTTGAGGTATTTGTGGCCTTTGTGAAGAAAATTCAGGTGAAGATGGAGTCTAGAGTTGTATGCATCAGATTAGATCATGGGACAGAATTTGACAATGTCAAATTTGACGAATTCTGCAATGAAAATGGAATCACTCACAACTTCTCATCTCCCAGAACTCCCCTGCAAAATGGAGTAGTAGAAAGGAACAACAGAACTCTGGAAGAAATGGCAAGAACAATGATGATTGATAGTGGACTTGCAAAAAATTTCTGGGCTGAAGCTGTCAACATTGCCTGCTACTTAGTGAACAGGTGCATGATCAGATAACTTTTGAATAAGACCCCTTATGAATTGTTGAATGGAAGAAAACCCAAACTGACTCATCTAAGAACATTTGGATGCAAATGCTATGTTCTCTACAATGGAAAGGATCAGCTTGGTAAATTCGATGCCAAGAGTGACGAAGGAATATTTTTTGGGTACTCTTCTCAAAGCAAGGCTTACAAGATATATAACAAGCGAATTCAATGTGTTGAGGAGAGTGTCCATGTTATCTTTGATGAATCTTATCCATCATCTGAGAAGAGTGCTGAGGAAGATCAAGATAGAGAACCCTTACTTGTTCCCGGTGAAGTCATTAACATGACAAACGGAAAGGCAGATATGATGAGTCAAGTAAAGGAGCCAAATGAAGACAATGCTTCCTCATCATCAACAGAACCAAGCAACTCAATCACAACCACAGAAGCTGAAGAAAGGGTGGTTGATGTAGTTCAAGGAACTCCAGTAGCACCTGAAAGAAGGATAGAGGAAAATCAGCCAAACATACATTCCTCCTCTCAGAATGAACCTCAGGCGTCTAACTAGAGACACCAAATCTCTCACCCTATAGACAACATCATCACTCCTCTAGATTATGGAGTACAAACCATGTCAAGATCCAGAAGTTCACTTGCCTTCTCAGCCTTTCTCTCCTAGATAGAACCCCAAAAAATCAAGGAAGCCTTGAAAGATGCAGATTGGATTACAACCATGCAAGATGAGCTGCATCAGTTTGAGAGAAACAATGTGTGGCACCTGGTACCTAGACCCCAAGATCGAACCATTATAGGAACCACGTGGGTATTCAGAAACAAGCTCGATAAACATGGAATTACCACAAGAAACAAGGCCAGGATAGTGGTCCAAGGATACAATCAAGAGGAAGGGATTGACTATGATGAAACGTTTGCTCCAGTGGCTCGCATGGAAGCTATCAGAATTCTAATCACTTTTGCATCTCATATGGAATTCACCCTGTTCCAAATAGATGTCAAGAGTGCATTTTTGAATGGAATCCTTAAGGAAGAAGTCTATGTGAAGCAACCCCCAGGGTTTGAATGTCATGAGCACCTTGAATATGTGTTCAAACTGGACAAAGATCTGTATGGGCTAAAGTAGGCTCCTCGAGCTTGGTATGAAAGATTGTCAAAGTTCCTCTTAGAAAATGGTTTTAAAAGAGGGAAAATTGACAACACTCTTTTCTTAAAGAAACGAGGAAGGAACCTGCTCATTGTTCAGGTTTATGTTGATGATATCATTTTTGGGGCAACAACTGACGCTCTGTGTGAAGAATTTGCAAAACTTATGGGAAATGAATTTGAAATGAGCATGATGGGAGAATTAATCTTCTTCTTGGGTTTTCAAGTAAAACAGTCTCCAAAGGGTTCTTCCATTAGTCAACAAAAATACATCATGGAACTTTTGAAGAGGTTTGACATAGAAACATCAAAGGTGATAGACACTCCCATAGCAACTGCCACTCGACTGGACATGGATGAAGCTTGAACTCCTGTGAATCAAACAATGTATAGAGGCATCATTAGGTCTCTCCTCTATCTAACTGCCAGTCAACCCGATATTATTTTCAGCGTGGGGCTGTGTGCAAGGTTTCAATCAAATCCCAAGGAATCTCACTTGAAGGCTACCAAAAGAATACTAAGATATCTCAAAGGAATGCAGGACCTGGTGCTATATTATCCATCAGGTGACAGTTTTAATATGATTGGGTATGTTGATGCAGACTATGCAGGTTATCTTATGGATAGAAAAAGCACTTCTGGAATGACTCACTTCTTAGGTTCATGTCTTATCTCTTGGGGTATAAGGAAGCAAAATTCAGTGGCTCTTTCAACATCTGAAGCTGAATATGTATCTGCAACATCCTGTTGTGATCAGCTTCTATGGATCAAGCAGCAACTGGAGGATTTTGGGGTACTCACTGAGAGTGCCCCTCCTATGTGATAACACTAGTGCACTCAAGCTGGACAAGAATCCAGTTCAACATAAAAGGACAAAATATATTGATGTGAGGCATCATTTTCTAAGAGATAATGTGGAGAAAGGGTTGATATGTATGAAGTTCTACAACACAGAAGATCAAATTGCAGACATTTTCACCAAAGCACTAAGTAGGGAACAGTTTGAAAGAAACAGAGTAAAGTTGGGACTGTTGAAGCCAAATGAAGAACCTGATTCCTCTTTGGCTGGCTCGTATCCTTAAGAAATGACTGGCTCAAAGTGTTTTATGGCCCTGTCTAACTCACTTCAATACCGTTGCAGGTAAACACACATGATGAGCATAGAAGCGATAGATGCAGTGCATGACCGATAAAAGAGGATTGATTCTTTTTTAAAAAAAAAAGTCAAGAACCAGGTTCTTGTACTAAAGGTTAGTATCTCTGTGCATCCTTTTAATACACATCTTAAAAAAGGTACACAATACAACTGCCATGTCATCAACTTTTCAGATCCTGCTATCACATCCCTTCAATTCAAAATGTTCCATCTCCCTCTGAAACATCGCAATTCTCCACGCCCAACCGCCGTTTCAGAACTGGTGCCTATTCCTATCCCTTCATAATTATCCTCTCCTTTTAAAAACCCTCTCTACTGCTCTTCTTAACCATAAGTCTTACTCTAGAATCATCCAAAAGGGAAGGATCGTCACACCACTTCTTTCAATGGCTGAGAAAAATTCCGATCTCTCTGCCTCAACTGTGACTATCACTGACCCACCTATGGAACCTCTCATTTTCACTGAGCCTTCCTCACCCTCTAACACTCCTGCTATTGCAGTCACACCTTCCCCAGATTCCCAATTTCTTCCCAACACAGAAACCCTTGAAACTACTGCCCTGTTCTCCCCATCGTCTGTTGTTCCCACCAGTCAAACCCTAAGTGGAGAACAAGGTCAAAATACTGAGTTCATAGAGGGTTCTGCCATCGTTGCCGCCGATTCCATGGTTGTGGAAGCACCGATTGAAGAAGAGAAGGATGTCGTAACTGTGTTTTTAGTATCCGCTCATGGGATATTGCATAAAATTACTTCCCAGAAAAATGAGTCACTCAGTGTGGGGGAAATAGGGGCCATTATGGCTGTTGAAAGGGATGCAATAGCAGATATTGCTGAGGAACCACATGAGGAACCTGATTCCTCTCCGGAGGACCCAGGTCAAGGCTCTCATCCCCAGGACAGTGTTGTTCATGCATTTGATGTTTTGCCCCGGGAAATTCAAGCACCTGAAATGCGATCTAATGATGAAGAAGACCTAGACAATGTGGCCCTTGATGCGTTCATATGTAAGCAAAGGGTTATCTCCACCCCTGAGTCTTAAATCAAGCAACCTACTACCAAGCTTCAAGTCAAAGTGGCCTACGACTCTGCTCTCCAAAAGAGCAAGAAGAGTAGTAAGAAGAAAAGAAGAAAGTTGGTGAAGGATGGGGTACCAGTAAGTGATGAAGTTATTCTTGTAGTCGAGGTGGAAGAGGGAACTCCTGAGTAGCCTGGTTCCCTTGTTAGGCGGTCCTTGAAAAATGCAGAGCATGGTTCAACGTAGAAAGGGTCAACATCTAAGTCCAAGCTGAAGGAAGTAGTGAGTGATGAGGATATACTAGTCAAGTCCAAGGGAAAAGGGAAAGTCAGTGGAGAAAATCTTAGGAAACGCAATTCTGGGAAGAGAGCGAGAAGTGAGGTATGCCTTGGCTCTGAGCGCCTAAGGCATCAAAAGTTTTGTAGGGTTGTACGTTTGACCGAACAATCTCTGAGATGGCCGGAATGTGCCAAATTCTGGAAATGGTCGAGTTTCAACAATGGTTGAATCTATTTCACATTGATGCACCTAAAGTGATGAAGAGGAGGTACAAAGTTTCTTCGCTAGTCTCTTTCCAGTAGATACTGACCATGTATGTGCTTTAGTCAATGGGGTAGATATCTTGTTTGATGTGAAATTTCTTGGAGAGATTTTGAACGTTCCTACAGTTGGGGTGTCGACTGTACGAGATGTCTGTTAGTATAACTTCAGAAATGCAGTGGTGAAAGACAATGCTAATCAGAAAGGGGACCAGATCCATAAGAAAGCACTACTCCCTATCTACTAGCTGTTGTTTGAGTTGGTTAACAAAGTCATGTTGCCTAGAGTAGAAATGAGGTATGTGACTTCTATGTCTGACCTATTCCTAATGGAGCAACTGGACGGTTTCAACCCTGTGAGTCTGCCTGCCATAATGATTGAACACATGCAGAAGGTTGCTAATTTCAAGTACGGTAATCATGGGCTTCCCTATGGATTCTTGCTTACTCTGGTGTTCAAATTCTTTAAGGTTCCACTGGGATAAGGTAAAGTGGGGACCCGAAAGCAGACATTTTCACAGACAACCTTAGAAGAGTGCGAGTGTATTGATAAGTATGGGGGGTGGGGGTAGGAAGTAGATCAACTGTTTCTTAGCTCATCAATGCCCAGAACAGTACATATGAGGAAATTCGTCGGTTGAAGGCTAGTAATGCTATCTTGGAAGGTCAACAAGCCCGAGTGGTTCCCATGTCGAATGATGAAGTGGTTCGTTTGACACAGGAAAATGCTTATCTCAGGGCACAAGTTGAGAACCTGAAGGTTGAACTGCTCAATGAGCAAAAGTCGGGAAACGCCCAAATAGACCTTGTTCTCCAGATACTTGCTGCAACTACCAAGACTTTTCCTCCTAGTGCCCCTTAAGAACCCCTTCAGTAACCAATTATCTGGATATGTTCCTTTTTGTTCTTTGTTGATGTTTGGTGGTTGTTTTTTTTGTGTTTCTTTTTTTATGGTTGGGATGTACTACTACTGCTCCTGTGAACAAGTCCAATGTTGCCTCTTCCTTTTCCAAAAGGCAGAGGCATATTAAATTATCATTAATAATCCTTTTTTATTATGTCTAGCACTTTCTCTTTGTGTTCTATTCTCTATCATGATTGTGTGCACATATGTGGCATGAGTTAGCTTAGTTGGATTTCTTTGTGCTGTTGTTCTTTTTAATGATGCCAAAAAGGGGAAAAACTAATATAGGACTCAGGGGGAAACACATTGGGGAACTGGTTCTTATACTATTTTGCTTTGTAAGATAAGGTCTAGTCTCAGGGGGAACTCTTTTTACTGCCCCAACTCCTACTTATAATTGTTAAGTTTGTCATCATCAAAAAGGGGGGAAATTGATAGATCTTAAATACTCTTGGCTTATGTTTTGATGATCTAACAAACTTACTATTAAGAACCAGATAGGGAACCTGACCTACTTGGATTGCTGCAACCTTTAACGGATTCCAGCTAAAGGTGAACTGATACAGCTTCAGGAGCTAGGAACCAACACATGTACCTGATACTCTTGTGGTTTCCTTATAGCAGTTCAAAGTCATTGGGACACAGCTGGAAATGAAGTGACCGACGGTACTGTTTCTGCCGTACTGCATTGCACTGTCCGTCCACTCATTCTCTAATCAAACAAAGTACTCACATCACTTCAAGTGATGTGATCAAGATGTACCCACAATGAGCTTTATACAAAACATGACTGGAAGGCTTCTGTTTCTTATTAAAGCCTCTTGCAAAACAAACAGATAAATCAATCCTCACAAGCTTGAAGAACAAGGTTGAACGATACTACGGACCAGTTCCTAAAAGATAGATTGTTGTTGTCCTAGTTGAGTTTTGACCTTGTTATTGTACCTACTGTATCTCCTAAACAGCTTATCTAGAAGCATTTTGATTAGGAATCCTCTTATAAATCCGTAAACTCCTTGAGTTTATGTTGTGACTAGATTTAGTCATAAGGAAAAGTCTTTGTAATCGTAGAGTTACAAAGTGGCTTGTGGTGATAGCATCACAAGTTAGAAAAACCCTTTGTAACTAGGATAGTCACAAAGTGGCTTGTGGTAAAGGTACCACACGTTAGTTGAGTAAATCCTTTGCAATAAGAAGTATTGTAAAGTAGTTTTTAATAGGTAGATTACAAGTTAGTGAAGTTAAAATCCTACAGGTGTAGGTCGTGGTTTTTTTATCTCCTTGTGTGGAATTTTTCCACGTAAAAATCCTCTGCCTCATTTACTTATTGTTTCATTAAGTGCTTTCAGTAGAACCTTGTAGAGGACCAGGTACTCTACGATTTGGTGGACCCATACAAACTAACAGAAAAGAACCGCGACACAAAGAAAAACCAAGGAGAAATTACTACACTACCTACAAGAAAATATTTTTGTTTTTTTTAAATTGCATATGGCCGAGGCTGAAAAATCTATCAACCTTCCATGAATCGGCACCAGCTGTTCAGGGGTTTATGCTTGCCTCCAAATCACACAATGCTTTGGCAAAAGCACAGCTGCCTATTGTGCATGAGATTGTGAAACTCCCTGGTTCTGATAATTTCTCTGCTATGGGTCTTGTCACGACATCATTAGGTATGGGTTAGTGTAATAGTGGCCAATTCGTGGAAGTCGAACTTGCGAGATATCAAATACTTCATCATTTTGGCATACCCAAGCGTCACCCTCAAGGCGTCAATCAGTGAAATGTTCACCTAGATTTTTTTCAACATTTCCATGAATTTCTTATACTGCTTATCCTTATGATATTTGGCCAATCGTTGTGGGAATGGCACTGGATCTCGCTTCGTTCCTGTGATTTGAGTTTTATCCTGCTCAGGCACTACTTTTACTGTCGTTTCTTGTGATACTTTAGTTTCCTTTGCCACCTCTTTTTCTTTGATTGTGCTCTCTTATACATGTTGTATCATCACCTCAGTTAACCCAGATGAATCATCTACCTCAATGGGTACAACACACGTGTTTCAGTTGGTCGACTTTCGCGAGCAATTTCTTGCCCTAGATCTAGATCTCTACCATTTCTTAGACCCACTGCCATAAGCTATTTTGGGCCTTGCTGTTTTGGATTGACTTGTGTGTCTGCAGGTAATGTCCCTTGGGGGCGATTATTCAGAGCCATTGATATATTTCCTAACTGAATCTTCATTCCTTTTATCGTTAATTCATGTGAGTCCACTCTCTCTTGCATTTTTCCATTGGACCCAATCAATTGCTGCATCATTCCTTTAATTTTAGATAACCGATTATCTTGTCTCACTATCTATTGTTGTTGAGGCTGTTGATAAGCTAACTGATGATTTTGCTGGTTGTACACATGTTGCCTTTGGTAAGGCACAACTTAACCATGTGGTCGCATAGCTCCAGAATTGCTGCTATTATTGTACTGGTGTTGTGCTAGTTTATATTACTGATTCTGTTGACCCCAATTTTGACCACCTTGCCTCTGTCCTCCATAGTTGACCATACAGTTTATATCTTCCTGATAGTGCTGGTTGTCACTTTCCGCACTCCAAGAGCATACATATGGTTGGTTAATGCATGGTGTACATAAGCCCGCATTTGTCGCATCAACTATGTGTACCTGCTACTTCTGGCCTGATTCATCGATCTTTTTGGTGAGAATACTCATTTGCGTCATTAGATTGGCCGTATTTTCGGCTATGGAGTTGTTTGGTTCCAAATCCAATGAGTGAACGACAGGAGTGATCGTAGAGTCTCTTGTCATCCATCCTGAGTTTTGAGCCATTTTATCAAGTAGGATCTTGCATTTTCTGAATGATTTGCTCAAAAATGCTCCACCGGCTGAAACATCAACATTTGCCTTTAAGTTGTCTGTAAATCCCATGTAGAACCTCAGCCCCAACATCTGCTCTGGAATGCCATGATGTGGACACTTAACTAGCATACCCTTGAACCACTCCCATATTTCTTGTAACATTTCTGTTGGTCTCTGCCTGAAGCTCAATATCTCATCAATATGTTTGGCAATCTTATTGGGTGAGTAGAACGTATTCACAAATTGCTTGACTAATTCCTCCCAAGTAGTGATGGAGTCTATGGGGAGTTAATTAATCCAAGTCAGAGCCTCTCCCGTCACCGAGAATGGAAACAACAACAACTTTATTGCTTCTAGTGTCACATTAGGTTGCCTTTGTGTGACACATATCAACAAGAAATTTTTCAGATGCTGCTGAGGATCTTCAATGTAAGACCCTAAGAACAGTCACTTGTTCTGCAACAAATGTAGCATGTTGTTTATGATTTGAAATGATTCCGCTTGTATCTGAGGGACTGCAATTGCGGTTGCCACATTTTCGGTAGTGGGTTGTACCCAATCATACAATGATGCTTCAGGCACAAGAGGCACCACACCTTGATTGTTCGGGTCATTCCCAGTGTTCCTGTTGTTGTTTGGATTTCTATTCTGTTATCCATGTCTGGTTCAATTTGTTCTTTTGAGTTCTGTTTCTGTTTGCCCTTCTTGTTTGCACGATTCAATGCCTTAAAAAATTTCTCAGCATCTGATAATGCTTCGAACAATTCACCAGTTCTTGAGGAGTTACTAGGCATGCACATGTAACACCCAAGACTACAAACGTTAAAATTTCAATGTAAATATTTAAAATGAAGAAAATTGACTACAATAAGAATCCTAGAACTTCTTTTAGCTGCAATTAATAACACCGTTAATTTCTCGCAACGGCGCCAAAATTTGATCACACCAACCTATGCCTTATAAAAAGGACTAAGCGGTCGTTACAAATATATTCCAGTTAACAAGTCTGGAGTCAAATCCCACAGGGAATTAATCTATTAAGCACAACTATTAAACTCGCACAATTCACGCAATCAATCTTCAGAAATATTTAACTAACAAATTGGATGTTTACTAACTAAATATCACGTAATGAAAATGCAGTAATTAATAACTAACTACGAACATGTTGTGGACAAGAATTGGAATGATCTGAGGTTATGATTTCCCCTATTGTCGGAATCCTTTCTGCTACGTTTGCTTTAAATTTGCCTAAATTTTCTCTACAGATCCTGAGCTCTCTCTCCGGAGTAACTACCACAATTTACTAGACATATCCTTCCGAGTTACGCTAGCTGGAATTAAGTACGGCTCACTTGGATCGCACCTAGGTTTCGTTATTCCTAATCCCACCTTTAAACCATTCGTATTGATCCCTCATATACATTAGGAGTGATGTTGTTCAACAACTACATAAATATGCACTCTCTTCTGAGTAATACACACTAAATAGGGACAGGCGATTGAGAGCTTTTCAACCAACCACAATATGAACGTAGTTGAACAAATAGAGAAAAACTACGGCAAATCTATATTAACGTAACACGAAAATCATCCTCCAATAGGTTCCATCAAAACCCTAGATTAGGCGTTTAGCTACTCATACTCATGGTAACAATATCTCAAGTATTTTGCATAAATAAATTACAAGGTAAAGATGAAAAAATGTAGAAATCGATGATTCTATCTCTCAACGGGGGTTCCACAAGCTATTCTTGCCTCCGGTCGCAAAGCTCCTTCAAAAGTGGTATTTAATGTCTATTTATATGTGTAGGAAAAGATCTAAACGACATAGCCCAAGTCCTAGTCAAACAAGGAGACGAAATAAGCCTTCAAAATCCGGATCAGGCTCGCCTCAGACCATGCCTCGCGAGATAAAATGCGAGATGAACCTCGCCCCAGACCATGCGACGCTTGCCTCCATGCGAGCTCAACCTCGCCTTATCCCTCGCGTCGCCTTCTCCCACGCGAGCTCAAAGGCTCATTTCGCCTGCTGCTTCATTTCTTCCGCTGCTCATTCTTTCTCTCGTCTTTCCAACTGTTTTCGAGCACTCTTTATACTTTACATGTTCCTTTTGCTCTAATTTCATTTTCAATGCACCTTCACATAAAATAGACTCCATTATGCGCAAATAAAGTATAGTTTAGCATTAACGCACCTAAAATGCAAGGTAAATAATGTGCTAAATATGGAATTATAGCCACAGATCAGGTGTTTCTACTTATAATGATCAGCAATAGTTACATAACTCGGCATGCTGAAGTTTGGTAGAGGCATATGAAGCATATGCTTTACAGTTTCAATTGAACCTAGTATTTTCAACATGAAATATAGATAAATTCATAATTTCAAAAATAGAGATCGCTTTACTGCCAAGAACTTTAAAGATTGAATCATCAAGTTTAAATCTTGGACCTGCCTCTAAAGTCTTGTGATACTAAGCGTCAAAACGACTAAAGAGCTTGAGTTCCATATTCCTCCAATTTAACACAATATCTCAAAAAATCAGATTTGATTCTTTTGCCGATCCATCATGATTTCCTAGAGAATATATTAGAGTGTTTCATATTCGTGATTAATTGATACAACTATGTGGTGGTGGGCTGGTGGGCACTAGCCGTTGAAGCTCGATAGCAAAGAGAACCTTCTGTGCCAGTTTGTGTAGTTCATTAAAGAGGCATATCTGCAACTAGTAACTGTTTTTTCGGAGAACCAGCTAAACTGAATCTTGGATGCCGGAACAAATCCTAGTAATAGCTATTATTTATTTCCAGAGCCATGTGACAATATTAGATTGAATATGTTTTAAAGTATAAATGTATTTGACTTCTGGTGGCTTCTTTAATGGATTTTGTGTATATACATGGCCCTTGGTCAACCCCTGGCTTCTTGAACTCTGGTAATTTTCTGATTCTTTTTTTCTGTTATTAAGGTAAAAATTCAAAAAGTTAAAACAAGAGGCTTTGGTAAAAGAAGATGACGCCATTCGTCAAGGTAGGCTGCTTGATCCAATGAGGACGGTGAAATATATGTTGCTGTTATGCGCACAAAGAATAAGAATTCTCGGGACGCTTAAATTGCTCTTGGTTTGGTGTTTGAACTACAAAACATTTTGGTATTGTTGTGTTCTACGCATAGGCGGATCTAGGTTTTTTCAGTACATAAGTGCACTATTAAAAAAGAATGAAAAAAATGTACTAAGTAAAAATTATTACCCGATTCCTCTTGATAAATAATTCAACCTTCAAACAAGTGCATTATTCAACCTTCTTTGCATATGGGTACCAACTGTTTGACTCAAAAGTTAACGAATACTTTTCGAGCAAATCAATCAATATAGTTGAAGGGGTAGATCGTAATCGAAGATAATAGACCCTAGGATGATTTTCGCAATTGATCTAAGCAATGGTGATATTAGTTAGGAAATGGGAGAGGATAATAATGTTAGAGAGATGAGAGCTGTAATTCTAGAGAGAAGCGAGAGCAATACAATGTTAGAGAGATTTTGTATTATCAATAATCATCCAATGCCCCTAGCTCTTCCGCCCCCCCCACAATCCTTTATATAGGGAAGGGCCTTTTTCTAAAATATTTGAACACGCTATCTAAGAGCTAACGTGGTCATGAGGTCGTTCCCGCATTACCCCCAAGCCGTCCTTTTAACTGGACTCGTGCGTTTACGATCGGTCGTACTTGCTGAGAGACGTGATCAGTCAAATTCGACCCCATACAGTAAGTCCCTCCGCTCATCGGGGTCGTAACGAGATGCGTCCTCGAGGGGCGGAATCAATACATTCATTTTGGGAGAGTTTGACTTTACTAATGGGCTGTGATGTGACAGGTACGAAACAGTCATCATGACTGTCAAATCACCAAATCAAAACGCCTTTCCCCGTGCGATGTCAGCGTCCACAGATGTCATTATTGCGTGTATTCTCGGGGCAGGGAACCAACAACTCTGGCGCTTGGTTTCCCGTGCTGGTTCAAATTCTGCCTCTTCGATTCTGGCGCCTCCCAACCCTATAAATAGGGGGAGGGTTTAACTTGATTCAAACTTTTGATCGTTTGTAGAAACATTCCCCCATTCGTGTATATCTTCATCTTCCGGTGTGTTTCCTCTTGATCGAGAATTTCCCTTTCCTTTGTTGTTTTTGTGCATAACCCTTTCTTTACCTACATCATGCCCAAACCTCACCGAGGCAACGAGAGAATTCTGGCAGCTGCCCCGTTGAACGTGCCACCGCCTTCTGATGGTGGACGGGCGGAGGAAGAAGAGGACATGACTCCTCTTACCGTAGAGGCACTGCTGCCGCAACGTACCTTGACCCGCAGTGACTTTAATAAGGATTATCCCGTTCCGGCTTTAGAGCTCTCCCTGTCGTTACAAAATCACTTGGATGATCTACGGGTGAAGTACAACATACCTGCTCATGTAGAGATAATTCCGGCGGAGGGGGATCATGTGGATGTTCATAGGCCGGGATATTGCACTTTTTACGAGTACCCATTTGTGATTGGTTACATCTTTCCTCTTTTCCCCTTGGTAGAGGAGTTTTGCCGGTTTTACAATGTTTGCCCGGCTCAACTTACGCCGTACACTCTGAAGGTGCTTATGCTACTAACTAAATACGCAGAGTTGGCCGGATGTGAGGTCACGGTCCATCACCTCCTTCAATTGTTTAGTGCCTGTTATTTAAGAGGGACCATGGTGCATCTACGAGGTCGTAGTACGAGAGGATTAGTGGTCAAGACCGACGATCGGGCGAGTCGTGGGTTTTGGCGCAAATATTTTTATCTGAGCACCTGGTCTCCAATCCCGTCGGGTTCCCGGAGAGGTGGAATTCGACACATAAGTATCATAGTTTGTTACATTCCTTGTTGTTTGTGACCGCTGTGATTCTAACTTTTATATTGCAGCTATGGCTCATCCGCCTCGGCCCGTTGCCACTCTTAGGAGATGGGTTTCCGGCCTATTACCTTACGTGGAGGAGACCTGCACTTGGCCTGCCTTTATGCAGCGTTACAGTCCCAAAGTCTCTTCAGGTAGATTCCCGGTTTTTGGCCTTGTGAATCATGTGACCCCGCTTACTTACTTTTTTGTTTGGGCGACAGGTCAAGGCGCCTCGAGGAAGAAGGCAACCGTCCCCATTTCCGCACGACCCAACGTCGTTTTGGACGCTCACGACGTATTGGTTGAGTCTGTTCAAGGGGACCTTTCTCCAGCTCTTTTACAGGGGGTTACCTCAATGACTATGGTTATGTGGGAGTCGGCATCGTTGGCAACGGCTTTATAATCTGTGGGAGAACCTTCTGACGGTGAGGAGTCTCCAGAAAGAAAGTGAAGGAGGCTCGAAAAAGGCAAGGCGGTGGCTACTGAAGACGGGGGAAGTGAGGTACCGAGACCGACGCCCAGGCCTTCGTTCATGACCGACGTCATTCTTTCTGAGAGGTCGGCTCAACAGAGGGGTGCCGTTCCGGGCGCCAGTTCCGCGTGTCCTGTCGAGGGAGGGTCATCGACCAACGTCGAGGGGCTTGTCAATAAAGCGGAGAATCGGACTCCGACATTTCTCAGGAGGATGTTGACGAGTTCGTGGGTAGTCTTACCCACGTGGCGTTGACGACGGATGGCTCCAACCGTCATAATACGATTCCGGCGGCTTACAACTTGCTTTCGAATAGTGAGCAGGCTACTTCGGGCCTTACCCTGTTGTGTGCCGTCTCTAAGAGCGAGGCGCTCGGTATGGTGGGTGATGTGGAGCTATCCCGGAGGGTTTCCGGCATGGCTTTGCAGGTACTCTTCTGTTCCCTTTCTTTCTTCCGCATTTTGTTAGACTGATTTGAGGCGTGCTTACTTCTTCTTTCTCTCTTCTTTTTAAGACCCTAGTTTTAGAGGTAGAGAGAGGACGCCGTGAGCAAAAGCGGACTGCCTTATTCAAGAAGATGTTGAAAAAATATCGGAAGTACCGCTCCAAGCGTCGAGCGGAAGTCGAACGGGGGAAGTCCCAGTCAGAACGTAGAGGAGCTGAGCTGGAGGAGGATGATAGTGAGCTGATGAAAATCGTGGCTCACAACAGCGAGTTGGAGGAGCTCCTCAGGGCGAAAGAGGATGAGCTTGAGTTGAGCCGTGGGGTGGCGGCGGAGAACGCTGACCTACAACAGAGGGTGGCGGATCTGATTGCCGAACTTGACGCCCGGGTGGCGGAGATTAACAGGCTTTCTCGGCCTTCCTCGTCTCGCCCTTCTCCTGATCAGAGTGCACGTGGTAGTGCGCATGAAATGTGGATTTTTGTAGAGGCTAAGCTCGACGTGTATAGCGATCTTCATGTTGTGGGTTGGGCGACCTAGGAAGAGGTCCGGGCACGGATGGACGAGGCTCGCACTGCTCGTGACGCTTGTGGAAATTACTCTGATTCCCCTGATGGGGAGGGGCCTGCTTCTGAAGACGTTAACCACCTTGATTCTAGTTCCTGGTATAATGATGCTTACCACTCGGGGGGTGACGAGAAGCCATGAACTTGTAATGTAGGTTTTGGGTTGTATAGTGTGTTGGGACTCGTCTGCGGGGGCGAATGTAAATATATTTTTGTTGTAATATAATTTTTACTTTTGCTGCTTTGTCCATTTGTCGTAATGCTTAGTCTTCGTAGAGATTTTTGTCGTTCGTCAAGCGGTCGTGTTGTGGTTCGAATGAGATCGAACTGGTGTCGGTGGCCTTAGCTACTAGGATGTTGCTTTGATTGTCATCAAAGTAATATCCGTCGTGGTTCGAGCAAAGTCGAACTACTATCGTTGGCCTTAGCCGTTAGGGTGCTACTTTGACTGTCGTCAAAGTAATATCCGTCATGGTTCGAGCGAAGTCAAACTACTATCGTTGGCCTTAGCCGTTAGGGTGCTACTTTGACTGTCGTCGAAGTAATATCCGTTGTGGTTCGAGCGAAGTCTAACTACCATCATTGGCTTTAGCCATTAGGATGTTACTTTGACTGTCGTTGAGTATTATCCGTCATGGTTCGAGCAAAGTCTAACTACCATCGTTGGCCTTAGCCATTAGGATGTTACTTTAACAGTTGTCGAAGCAGTATCTGTCGTGGTTCGAGCGAAGTAGAACTACTATCGTTGGCCTTAACCATTAGGATATTAATTTGACTGTCGTCGAAGTAGTATCCGTCGTGGTTCGAGCGGAGTTGAACTACTGTCGTTGGCCTTAGCCATTAGGATGTTACTTTGACTATCGTCGAAGCAGTATCCGTCGTGGTTCGAGTGAAGTTGAACTACTGTCGTTGGCCTTAGCCATTAGGATGTTACTTTGACTGTCGTCGAAGCAGTATCCGTCGTGGTTCGAGCGAAGTCGAACTACTATTGTTGGACTTAGCCATTAGGATGTTACTTTGACTGTCGACGAAGTAGTATCTGTCGTGGTTCGAGCGAAGTCGAACTACCGTCGTTGGCCTTAGCCATTAGGATGTTACTTTGACTATCGTCGAAGCAGTATCTGTTGTGGTTCGAGCGAAGTCGAACTACCGTCGTTGGCCTTAGCCATTAGGATGTTACTTTGACTGTCATCGAAGTAGTATCTGTCGTGGTTCGAGCGAAGTCGAACTACCGTCGTTGGCTTTAGCCATTAGGATGTTACTTTGACTGTCGTCGAAGTAGTATCCGTCGTGGAGTGTCGATTAGTTCTTATTCGTGTAATGGCGAGTTCGTTCAATCAATGGAGAATACTGTTCGTACAACGGGGAATTCTGTTTATACAATGGATAATTCTGGAGAGTTCTAATACAATGGAGAATTCTGTTCGTACAATGGAGAATTCTGTTTATACAATGGAGAATTTTTTCCGTACAATGGAGAATTCTGTTCATACGATGGAGAATTCTGTAGAGTTCTAATACAATGGAAGATTCTGGAGAGTTCTATAGTAGTCCCTTCACCATGTTGGCCTGCGGACCGTGTCGGTTGGCCGATATGGTGAACTTTCACTCCCGTTCCACCGGGTATCTCCTCCGCCGCCTCGTTAAAAACCTTCCCGAGAAAACCCAATTGGGACAAAACTCGGGTGAGGCAAAAAGAGTACGACTTGGGAGATGCCTTTCAGAAGTGGAAGTGTTTAAGGTGGGTGATGTTCCAATTGTTTTGGACTGGTTTTCCCTCCATCATTTCTAGTTGGAACGCCCTTTTATTTGCTGCTTCTGTGATTTTGTATGGTCTGTCCCAGTTGGTCCCTAATTTTCCTTCGTTTGGGTCTTTTGACGCCAGTATTTTGGCCTTGAGGACGTAGTCGCCGACTTTGAGCGGTCTTACTCTGGATTTCTTGTTGTAATACTTTTCTGCCTGCTGTTTTTGGGCTGCCATTCTTATATAGGCCATGTCTCTTCGTTCTTCGGCTTCGTCTACGTCTTGTAACCTGCTTTCGTTGTTGTCTGCTCCGCTGGTATGGGAGTATCTCAGGCTTGGTTATCCGATTTCGACGGATATGATTGCGTCAGTCCCATCGACCAATGAATACGGTGTTTCTCCCATACTGGACTTGGGCATAGTCCGGTGTGCCCACAATAGTTCGGGTAGTAATTCGGGCCATAGCCCCTTGGCTTCTTCGAGCTTCTTTTTTAGTATGTTCAATATTATTTTGTTGGAAGACTCAGCTTGGCCGTTAGCGGCGGGATGATACAGAGTGGAAAGTATCCGCTTGATGTGCCATTTCTCTAAGAATTCGGTTTTTTTTCTGCCGATGAACTGGGGCCCGTTGTCGCAGCTGATTTCCTTGGGGATGCCAAAACAATTTGTGATATTTTTCCATATGAAGGCGATGACCTCTTGCTCGCGTATTTGTGCGTACGCACCTGCTTCCACCCATTTAGAAAAATAATCAGTTAAAACTAATATGAAGCGTACTTTTCCTCATCCTGTCGGTAGGGGACCAATTATATCCATCCCCTATTTTATGAAAGGCCATGGTGAAGTGACTGAATGGAGGAATTTGCCTTCCTGGTGTATCATGGGGGCATACTTTTGGAACTATTCGCATTTTCGGACATAATGTGCTGCCTCTTTCTTCATAGTGGGCCAATAGTAGCCGGCACAGATGAGGCACCGGACAAGGGTGCGGTTCCCTATATGGGCGCCGCAATGGCCTTCATGAACTTCTTCTAACACTTGCCTCGTTTGATGTGGCCCGAGACATTTAGCAAGGGGTCCACCAAACGTTCTCTTGTAAAGATCTTGATTTATCAGGCTGTACCGGGCGGCTTGCACCCAGAGTTTCTTGGCTTCTTTTTTGTCGCATGGGAGCGTTCCATCCTGCAGGTAGGACACAAACTGGTTGCGCCAGTCCTATGTTAGGTTTAAGGAAAATACCTCGGCGTGGTCGACAGCCGAATGGAGGAGAGTTACCACATTTTCTTTGTTAATATTTTTGGTGGCTGCGACCAGTTTGGTTAGGCTGTCTGCTTCGACGTTTTGTGCTCTGGGAATTTGCTCGAAGAGACATTCATCGAAATCAGGCATCAGCTTATGGATTTCTGATTGATATCTCTGTAGTCTTTGCTCTTTGATTTGGTAAGTTCCAGTGACTTGATTTACGACGAGTTGAGAGTCGCAGTGGAGTATGAGTCGACGGGCTCCGTATTTGATAGCTAGTTTCATACCTGCAATCACAACCTCGTACTCAGCTTCATTGTTAGTCATCTCAGGGCATCGTATGGACTGGCGAATTACTTTGCCGTGGGGACTTCGAGGATGAGTCCCAGTCCCGAGCCCAAAGCGTTCGCAACGCCGTCAGTGTGGAGGGTCCAGAGGTTGGTGTGAGCAGAGGTGCGGAGGGCCTCTTACTCCACCTCCGGCAATATCCCTATGCTGAAATCGGCGACAAAATCAGCTATCACCTGCGACTTGATGGCGGTCCTTGGGTGGTAGGTTCTCGCTAAGCTCTATGGCCCATTTTGTGAGTCTACCCGAAAGCTTGGATTTATGTAGGATGCCCCTCAGGGGGAAGGTTGTTATTACCTTTATGGGATGGAACTAAAAATAAGGTCTAAGCTTTCGTGAAGCTACGACTAATGCCAAAGCCAGTTTTTCGAGGTGAGGGTACCTCGTTTCGGCGTCTGTTAAGGTCTTGCTGATATAGTAAATAGGGGATTGCGTACCTTTGTTTTCTCGGACTAAGACGGCGCTAACAGCGACTTCGGACACCGCCAGGTACACTAGTAGGTACTCTCTTGGGTCTGCTTTGACGAGCAGTGGCGGAGAAGATAGGTATGCCTTCAATTTCTTTAATGCTTCGATGCATTCCTCATTCCACTGCAGCCCACGATCTTTCCTTAGTACACTGAAGAATTTGTGGCATCTGTCCGAGGATCGTGAGATGAACCTGGATAACGCTGCTATTCGCCCTGCTAGTTTATGTACCTACTTCTTGCTATTCAGAATCTCAGGTATCGTGTTTATGGCCTTGATCTGGTCCGGGTTGACTTCGATACCACGATGTGATACGAGAAAGCCTAGGAACTTTCCCGAGGCCATGCCGAAGGCGTATTTTTTTGGGTTCAACTTCATCCCGTACTGCCTTAGTATCTCGAAGGCTTGCTTTAGGTGGTCGATATGGTCTTCCTTCTTTGCCGTCTTCACCAACATGTAGTCGATGTAGACCTCCATAGTTTTACCGAGCTGTTCTTTGAACATCTTGGTTACCAACCTTTGGTATGTTGCACCCGCATTTTTGAGCCCGAAGAGCATCACCTTGTAGCAGTATGTCCCTTGGTGGGTGATGAAAGTTGTCTTTTCTTGGTCCTCTTCTGCTATCAGGATCTGGTTGTAGCCAGAGTAGGCGTCCAAGAAACTTAACAGTTCGTGTCCTGATATCGCATCTATCAGCTGGTCGATGTGGGGCAATGGAAAAGAGTCCTTTGGGCACGCCTTGTTTAAGTCGGTGAAGTTTACGCACATTCTCCATTTCCCACTTTTCTTTTTCACCATGACCACGTTGGCGACCCATTGGGGGTATTCGATTCTCTGATGGAACAATTGGCCAGTAGTTTATCCACTTCTTCGTTGACTGCCTCGTTGATCGTGGCGTTGAATTTTCTCCTTATCTGTCGTACGGGCGGATAAAGTGGGTCGACATTCAACTTGTGAATGGCGATGTCCTTTGGAATTTCTGGCATATCTGAATGGGAGAAGGCAGATAAATCTGCATGGTTAGCTAGGAATTCATGGTACTTACCTGGTTCAAAAAGGTTGTGCCCGATGTAGGCTCTTTTCGAGCTATCGGTGTTGTCCAGCTAGACCGGGTCAAGGTCCTCGACTGTCGCTTTGCAAGCTTCTATGACATCTGGGTCCCTGACGCACTCCGTTGCCGGGTTGATCTTAGTCTCCGACATGGCTGATTGCTATGCTTTCGCGCTTCCTCCTTTCAGTTGCTTGGTATGAGTGCAGTCGTGGGCGACCCGGTAACATTCTTGGGCAGTGCGTGGCTCGCCCCAGATACTGAATACCCCCCATGGGGTGGGAAAGTTGATTACCTGATAGAGACTCGAGGGGATGGCTCGCATGGCGTGTATCCATAGGTGCCCTATGATGACATTATAAGTCGTGTCCTGGTTCATGACGTGGAATGTGGTTTCCAGCGTGACTCCTCCTGTTAAGACTGACAACGATATTTCTCCGGAGGTTTGCTCTACTGCATTGTTAAAACCTGTTAGTGTTATGCAATGCAGTATTACCTTATCTTCGAGTCTCATTTGCATGAGGAACCTCGGGTGGATAATACACGCGCCACTTCCGTCGTCTACCATGATTCTTTTTACGTCAGTGTCAGCAATGCGTAAAGTTATAACTAGAGCATCTTAATAAGGGAAAGACAAACCGTCGGCGTCAGACTTATCGAAGGTGATACTATCTTCGAAGTTATCATACCGTTCGTGAGCGATCGTGCGCTTTAACTTGTGTGTGGTGGTGAATTTTACATGGTTGATTTCCGAGTCGCCGCCGCCACCGACGATCATTTGTATGGTGCGTGCTGGAGAAGGTGGCTTCAGCGATCCTTGGGATTGATCGCGTACCCTGGCGAAATTAGCTTTCCCTTTGTCGCTGAGCAGCTCCTTCAGGTATCCCTGATTTAGCATTCTGACCACTTCCTGTTGTAGACCTATGCAATCTTTGGTCTTGTGTCCCCTTTCCCGATGGAATTCGCATAGGACATTCGATCTCCTCATGCTGGATATGATTTCATTTTCTGTGTCCACTGTACATTTGTGCCCATCTTTTCCAGTGCGTACACTATTTTTGAAGGTGAGACACAAAAGTTATGAGTGGATAATAGTGGAGGCATACCTCTTTTATTCCGAAGCGGGACGGCGTGTCGCTGCAAGGTGTCTGGATGTCTTGGCAGAGGCGGATTAGAAACTGACATAGGGTTGATGCCTTTCTCTATTGAATCGGGGGAGTGGCTCCCGTCGCCCATCATTGCGTCGATCCCTCCTGACTTCTAACTGCACTGATGTCAACCGTTGGGTTGGACCGTTAAGGTCGTCTTCGTCTGCGCTTACCTCTGCGCAGTAGGCGTTGTGGATCTCTTCCCACGTAGTGGGGGGATACTTTATGAGTCGACTGAGCAGCTTCTTGGTTGCTTTTGACCCATCTCTGTTTAGCCCGTTTTGGAAAGCGATGACCGACATTTCTTCTGATACGTTCAAGCCCATTTTATCCTGTTGAATCGTGCCAGGAAGTCCCTTCGCCCTTCGCCCATTGTCCGCCTGAATGCAAAGATATCGTTGACCCTTGATTCAGCCTTCTTTGCTCCCGCATAGGCAGTGGCGAACTTGTCCGCCATCTCTTCGGACGTTGATATCGATATGGCTATTAGCTGAGAGTACCATGTTAGCGCCCCTCCTATTAAAGTTTCACCGAACTTTTTCAGCAACACGGATGACACATGTTCTTTCGTTAAGTCGTTGCCTTTTACATCTGTTACATAATGGATCAGATGATCTTCCGGATCTGTGGTCCCATCATATATTCTCAAGTATGGGGGCATCTTGAAGGTTTTAGGGATTGAATAAGGAGCAGCTTCTTTACTATACGGTTGCTCGACGAATCTTTCTACGTCGCATTTTGGCAGTAGGTTAGGGGCTCCGGGTATTTTGTCTACCCTTTCTTGGTACTCCTTCATTTGATCACGAAGCGCTTTGTTCTCGTTCTCCATTTCTTCCATTTTCTTAAGAATGGTTGCGAGTGCATCATCGCCTCTGTTGATGTCGGTGTGAGCGCTGCTTGTCCGTATAGCACTTGGTTCACCGCTGGCAGCCGCGATTTCCGCCGTTGATGAGTCTTTAAGGTTTCCCTGAGATGGTTTCTCGAGCATGACACTTTGAGTGTTCGTCAACCATTCCTCTAGTAGCTTCTTGACTACTGGGGGCGTTTCTTTTACTGCGGACGTTGAAGCCCCTCTTTCATGCAAGATCGTTAGATCTTCGAGTGAAGAGGGTGAAACCTCCTCCTCTGGAACACTGATTGGTGTTGCGTTCGCAGCATTTTCTCTACAGGCCTTGTTGAGGGGGCCTATAAGGTTGGTTGAGACATCTGCTATCATCTTCAGCCTTGATTCTTTATCTGCCATTTGTTAGTTCTACGGAGTTTGAAGGACAGTGATTGTTGTTCTTGATATCCTAGATGCGAACTTTGATTTCGATTACCGAAATTCCCACAGACGCCGCCAAATTATTTGAATCAAAAGTTAATGAATACTTTTCGAGCAAATCAATCAATATAGTTGAAGGGGTAAATCGTAATCGAAGATACTAGACCCTAGGATGATCTTCGCAATTGATCTAAGCTGTGGTGATATTAGTTAAGAAATAGGAGAGGATAATAATGTTAGAGAGATGAGAGCTGTAATTCTAGAGAAAAGTGAGAGCAATACAATATTAGAGAGATTTTGTATTGTCAATAATCATACAATGCCCCTAGCTCTTCCCCCCCCCCCCCCCCC
>MU668359.1:3339-13635 GCA_026770625.1 Nicotiana glauca
TGCCATTTACAATAGTTTAAGCGACCGTGCTAGAACCACGGGATTCGGGGGTGCCTAACACCTTCCCTCGGATCAACAGAATTCCTTACTTAGAATTTCTGGTTCGCAGACTTCACTTGAAAGTCGAAATTTCCTCGATTTGGGATTTAAATAAATCAGTGACTTGGGACACCCTAATTTATTCCAAGTGGCAACTCTAAAATAAACAAAATAATCCCGTCTCGAATATTGTCACTTAAATTGGAAAAACTCCCTTGTACCTTATCCCTCGGGGTGGGGCGCGCCAAAAGGAGGTGTGACAACCAGCATATGAGGTCGGTTGTCCTGATACTAAACTCTATGTTTTTTTTGCATAGATCTAGGTGTCGGAGCAGCTTACGGTGCACAGCAGTAGTCAGGGAGCCAACCTTCCGTCCACGAGATTCTGAGGTAGCATTGCTGGCGTTCGCAGGCCCGACGTCTCTTCTTTCAGTTTTCATGTTCTGTTGACATTTGTATTCGAGATAGACTATATTATTTATTTCAAACTCTTATTTGTAGTAAATCCTAGACAGTCCGTGTATTGTTGTGAAACCAGGTGCTGGGTAGAGACTTGTATTGGCTTTCTAGATGCTGTTTCTACATTTAGTTAGACTTTCGCTAAATTTTACTTTTTGTTGTCTTTTTAACTGCTTATTCAATGATAATTTAATTGTTTAATCATGTATAATACAAGATAGGTTAATGTTTTCAAAGGTTCTTGGCTTGCCTAGCTACCACGAGTAGGCGCTATCACGACCCCCGAGGGTGGGAAATCCGGGTCGTGACAAGTTGGTATCAGAGCCCTAGGTTAGATAGGTCTTACAACTCACGGATAAGCTTAGTAGAGTCTGAGGGATCAGTACAGAGACGTCTGTATTTATCTGCCACGACCCGGATTTCCCACCATCGGGAGTCGTGATGGCGCCTACTAACGGAGCTAGGCCAGCCAAACTTTAGACAATCTCTAATAAAACTCAACAATATAAATATGCGGGAAACAATTAATTAAGTGCGGAAGACTTTAAGTAATATAAAAAAAATGAAATCGAAATGCGGAAGTTTAAACATTATCTCTACCCCAAAACCTAGTGTCGCTAGCTCACAGACTACTAAAGAGTACTACAACCAAGTCTGAATGGAAAGAAATATACATATGTCTGTCTCGGTACGATGAAAGCAAATAGAAATAAAGAAGGGCCTTCGGCCTGCGAACGCCAGCTAGGCTACCTCATAAGTCCCTGGACTGAAGTCAGCTCCCGCTCAGTACTACTGTTGTGGTCCAAAAGCTGCTCCAGTACCATGATCTGTGCAAAAAGCACAGAAGTGTAGTATCAGCACAACCGACCCCATGTGCTGGTAAGTGCCTAGCCTAACCCCGGCGAAGTAGTGACGAGGCTAGACAGGACTACCAATTCAACCTGTGCAGTTCAACATATATATATACAATAAAAGGGAAAAGAAATACCGAAACTAAACAGTTAAAATGGAGGGAAACATGCTATAGGGAGTACGATCTGAATATAAAAGGCATCAACGTAATTAAGAAACAGGGCACAATAATAACTACCAGAGAATAATAAATTCAATAGTTGCACGACATCAACCTTCGTGCTTTTACTCTCATCCTCACCCAGAGCAATCGAATAAAATGCACGGCATCACCCTTCGTGCTTTCCCTCACATAACTCTCATTTCATGGCACAGAATGACCCTTCGTGCAAATATAGTCAAATCAGAGCACGGAATGTCCCTTCGTGCATAAATATAGGCAAAAATGGCACGGAATGACCATTCGTGCATTATCACTCTTCCTCACCCAAACAACAGTCACAACCAAACAGGTGAGAGAAATAATCAATAATAAGAAATGTCCCAGTTAGGGAAAACACAAGTAAACAACTAAATCCCAGCAAGGGAACAATAACAACTTTCACATCCCGGCAAGGGATATATTCAATATACTCAAACCATCCCGGCAAGGGATTAATCACAACTCTTTCTAATACATTCATCTCCTACTCAATAGTATTTTTATCGTTTGAGCCAACGCTCCATAGTATTAACAATTCACAATTTATCCTCAACTCTTCACATTTTGTAGAAATCATTATTTAGCTTGGAAGAGTTACAAATATACCAAAAGCAAGTACAAGCAAAGGCCCACGGTCATGCTAGACACCTGTGTATAGATACTCATCACCATGCCTATACACCGTACTTGATCATGTAACAAATAGCAATTATAACACTCTAATCCTCTTCCCTCAAGCCAAAGTTAGATCAAACACTTACCTCAAATGCTCCAAAAATCCACTCAAGCCTCTAGAATAGCTTTACCCCTCGAATTCACCACAAAACCGCTCGAATCTAGTTACAATTACTTAAATGTATCAACAAATGCTAATTGAATCAACTTGAATGCATAAAAATGAATTTCCCAAAGTTTTACTCAAAAATTCCCGAAACGCCCCCGGGCCCACGTGGTCAAAACCGAAGTTCAAACCAAAACCCGGTCACCCATAACCCCACGAGTTCAAATATGTAATTTGTTTCAAGATTCGACCCCAAATTGAGGTTGAATCACCCAAAATTCCCAAAGCCCTAGTTCTACACAAAATCTCCATTTTTACCCATGAAAAACCTTGATTTTAAGATGGAAACATGATAAATGATGTTAAAGATTGAAGAAATTAAGTGAAAGTTGACTTACAAGTGATTTGGAGAAGACGGAGTTCGTGAAAAATCGTCAATGGGTGTTTGGGTTTTGAAGATATGAAAAATGAAGCTTCAAAATCGCCTAAGTATGAAATGTGCAGGTGCAGATATCGCAATTGCGAAACTTGGTTCGCAATTGCAAAATCAACAGGCTTGGGATTTGCGAGAAATTAGTTCGCATTTGCGAACTATAGTCAGCCCAAGGGTTTTCGCATTTGCGACCTAGAACTTCACATTTGCGGACAACCCCAGTTCCGCTTTTGCAAGGAAAAGATCGCATTTGCAATCCAAGCCCTGGTCACAAGACTTCGCATTTGCGGCCAAAGTCTCGCATTTGCGAGACTCGCATTTGCGAGACTCGAATTTGCGAGCTACCTCTTCGCAATTGCGAAGTTTCCTAAGGCTAAAATGCAACCCAATGCCTATCCAAAACTCATTCGAGCCTTCGGGGCTCCAAACCAAATATGCACACAACCTCAAAAACATCCTACAGACTTATTCGTGCGATCAAATCACCAAAATAACATCATTATCAAAGAATCAAACCCCAAAACTCATGATTTTTATTTCAAAGTTCGTAACTTCCAACTTTAGATATTTAGGTCCGAAACACGTCAAACGACGTCCGATTTCGACCAAATTTCATAGAAAGCGCTTAACGCATATTTAAGACCTGTGCCGGGCATCGGAAACAAAAATACGAGCCTGATACCTATATTTTCTAACTCATTTTCATTTCCATTTTTCCTTAATAATTTCAGAAAATAATTTAACAGAAAAATTCTTTTACCCGGGTTCTGGACCTCGGATTTCGACTCCGGGCACATGCCCGAGTCCCATATTCTTCTACGGACCTCTCGGGACCGTCACACCGTGGGTCCGGGTCCGTTTACCCAAAATGTTGACCAAAGTCAACTATATCAACATTAATATCAAAATTCTTCAAATGTTTCATAAAATTCACACATTTTAACATAAAAACTTTTCGGCTTCACGCCCGGACTGCACACGCAAATTGAGGTAACCAAAAGCGAGGTTTCCAAGGCCTCAGAAGTGCGAAAAAGGGAGAAATACGGTACCTTTGGGTCGTCACATTATTCCCCCAGAGGCTACATAGTTAGGAAGAGTTTCATATTTTTTCTTTCTTGTCGTGCGATTTGGTTTCTCAGCACTAATTGAATTTTTACTCAGTTCTTTCGCAGATGGCGAGAACACGCGCTTTATCATCTTCTGCTCAGCAGTCTGAGCCTCAGGCAGCTCACATTAGGGGCAGAGGCTGAGGCCGTGCCAGAGGCCGAGGTAGGGGCATAGCTCAGCCCCGAGCCACAACACTAGTGGTGGAGCCTCGGGTTGACTTTGACGAGGAGGTTTCGGCCCCTACCCCAGTAGTTTTGGTAGGCCCAGATCAGGTCCCAGAGGGGTTTATTGCTACCCCAGTTCTTCAGGACACTCTGGTCCGATTTGTGGGTCTCATGGAGAGTGTTACCCGAGCAGGTTTGCTTCGTGTAGCACCAGCCGTCTCTCAGGCTGGAGGAGGGGCCCAGACTCCTGCTACTTGTACTATGGAGCAGGTAGCTCCCCCAATTCAGACTCCGGCAGTTAAACCAATTGGAGCAGCTCAGCCGGGTATGGTAGCCCAGGCCGGTGATGGGGCAACCATATCTGCCGATGCTTTCTGGAGGTTGGATAGGTTCACCAAGTTTTTCACTACTACCTTCAGCAGTGCATCTACCAAGGATCCTCAAGATTATTTAGATAGCTGTCACGATGTTCTTTAAAACATGGGTATTGTTGATACCAATGGGGTTGATTTTGCTACATTCCAGTTGTAAGACTTGTTTAGCTAGGCCAGCAGGATCTCCAGCCTTGACCTGGGAGCAGTTCACACATATATTCTTGGAGAAGTTCTCCCTATTACATAATGAGAGGCCTATCGCAGGCAGTTTCAAGCATCTTCATCAGGGATCAATGACGGTCACCCAGTATGAGACCAAGTTTATTGAGTTGGCCCGCCATGCTATTGTTATACTTCCCACTGAGAGGGAGAGAGTGAGACAGTTTATTGATGGACTCATTCAATCTATTCATCTCCAGATGGCTAGAGAGGCTGGGAGCGAGATATCCTTTCAAGAGGCGGCCAATGTGGCTCGGAGGATTGAGATGGTATTGTTATAGGGGGATGGTCATAGGGCAGACAAGAGACCCCGTCAGTCAGGCCGATTCAGTGGAGCCTCGTTTGGAGGCAGAGATTCGTATGATAGGGGTCAGCCTTCTAGGCCTTTCCAGTCAGCCCTCCAGGTGTCTCACGGTGCCTCAGGTGGCCGTGGTTCTCACACGCACTATTCTGATCAACAACCATTCAATGCACCGCCAGCTCCTATCAGTGCACTTCCACTTTAGAGTATCTGTGGTTGTCATTCAGGTTGATAGGGCTAGCAGACTCAGCAACCGAGAACTTGTTACACTTATGGTGACACGGGTCATATTGCCGGATTTTTCCCTCGAGCACCGAGCAATTCTCAGCACCAGGGTTCTCGGGCCATGGTTCAGGCATCAGGTATTCCACAGCCTGCCCAACCAGCTAAGGGTGGGGGTAGAGGTGTCAGAGTGGAGGTAGAGGTCATAGAGGTGAAGCTTAGACCACAAGAGGTGGAGGCTAGCCAGCAGTAGGCCGTCTTAGAGAGGTAGATAGAGTGGTAGGGCCCAGCCCTAATGTTATGCTCTTTAGGCCAGGCTCGAGGCAAAGGCTTCAGGTACGGTTATTACAGGTACGGTTCTGGTTTGTGATAGAGATTCTTCAGTATTGTTTGATCCGGGGTCTACGTATTCATATGTGTCATCCTATTTTGCCCCGTATTCGGTCATGCCTAATGATGCATTGGGTATTCCTGTTTATGTGTATACACTGGTGGGTGATTCTATCGTGGTCGATCAAGTCCATCGTTCTTGTGTTGTGGTGATTGGGGGTCTGGAGACTCGTGTAGATTTGTTGCTTTTAGACATGGTTGATTTTGATATTATATTGGATATGGACTGGTTATCACCCTATCATGCTATCTTGGACTGCCATGCCAAGACTGTGACCTTAGCTTTACCAGGTATGCCTCGATTAGAGTAGAGAGGGACTCTTGGTCATTTTGCCCGCAATGTTATATTGTATGTGAAGGCTCGGCACATGGTCGAGAAGCGGTGTTTGGCCTATTTAGCCTGTGTTCGTGATTCCAGTGCTGAGGTTCCCTCTATTGATTCTGTACCTATTGTTTGTGAGTTCCCTGATATTTTTCCTTCAAGCCTGTCGGGCATGCCACCCGATAGGGATATTGACTTCTGCATTCATCTGGTTCTGGGCATTCAGCCCATTTCTATCCCACCATATCGTATGGCCCTGCCAGAGTTGAAGGAGTTAAAGGAACAGTTGCAGGATTTGCTTGAGAAGGGTTTCATTAGATCCAGCATCTTACCTTGGGGTACGCCGGTGTTATTTGTCAAGAAGAAGGATGGGTCAATGAGAATGTGTGTTGATTACCGTCAATTGAATAAGGTAACTGATGTTCTAAACATCAATACAATATGGGGGGGGGGGGGATTTGTGTGGTACCCAATTTTTTACTTAAACTGCTTCTGAAAGGACCTGGTTCTTCTTTGTGTTCCAACTACTACTGTTGCAGAATAATAAATACAGAAAATAAAGAACACAGAGATTTTTACGTGAAAAATACCTGGCTCAAAAGGTGAAAAAACTACGACCTACTACTTAGTAGGATTTTCCCAAACTTCCACCCACTGAGCCAAAACTGCATTTCCAAAGCTCTTTGTAAACCTAAGGATTAACTCTAATCCCTGTGTTGCAACCAGCCTCTAACTGTTGCGACAACTTCAATTTAACTCTAACTTCAATACTCAAAATACCTATTACAATTGCTTCTAGATAAAGCTGAAAGATACAATATTAAAACACCTACTACAATTAAACTAGAAATAAAGAAAGATATATAAAACTCTTTATGGAGCTGGCTCTTCAATCTGGTTCATGTAGCTTCAGGTTTGCACACTTGAATCACACACGAATTGCTTGCAAAAAGCTTTGCTATTTTTCTCTCAATTCACGTTTAACTTCTGCATTTTTGTGCAACCCTTTAATGTGAGAACATCCTGCAATTTATAGAGTTAGTAGATGAAGAAATAACTAGAGTTCTGATGCAATTCTTCCTTGGTGGAAGAGTTCTAGTTGATTTCAACTTCTAACTCCTTCCTTATCTTGAATTGTGTTCTCTTTGATTAAGGACTCCTTCTCCTTATCAATTATGCAACCTTTTCGATCAGGAGATATTAAATACACCAAGTTAAGTTTATCTCCTTCACGTGCAACCCACATGCTCAAATCATCCCGTTTCTGTGCACCTGAGTGATGGACCTGGTTCATCCTGAGTTCCTTTGTCAGTCTTCAAAACTAACCTTTACTTGGGCCAACAAATTACCCCTTTTTGATTATGACAAACTCTATGCTTTTCATAATCTTAGGCCCTATTTTAGTTCAGCTCAACATCAACACAATGTCAGAAACATTTTTCCTATTTATCACTTATCGTCAAGAACCAGGTACATTAGGTTATAAACATCATTGTTCAACGTGTAACCATCATTTTGTTTAAAGCACAACCTTTTCCCCTTTTTGGCATCATCGAAAAGTTGCATAAAAAATGTGAGATAACCAGAATTTAAAGCTTACTCATCGCCATTGGGGCTACTTCAAATGCAAACATGGATTAATTATCATAGATCAAACTAAGAATTTCAACCATCAAAGAAATATAAACAAACAGTTAGAGCAAAAATAATGAATTTTATTGATGATTGATAAGATTCTACCACAAAGCAAAAGAAGAAACAAAAATACCGAAAACATGAGCAAAAGAAACAAAATATTCTGAACTGGGTCACTGGTTGATCTACACTAGGTTAGGAGTCTTAAGGCATGGAAGAGGTAGGCTGAGTTGTTTGCTTGGAGAAGTTTCAGCATGTCTTGAAGAATTCCATCATTCTTCTCCTTTTCCCTTGCAAGTTCAGTTCTGAGAACATCTCTACCTCAACCAATCGTGTCTTCAGCCTTGCTATCTCAATATTCTTTGCCTCACTCTCCTGTACAAAGACTCTGACTTTGCTATTGATAGGTGTCTTTTTAGATGAATCAGGTTCATTAAGAATGACATTGACTTCATAATCGCAAGCAAGCAGAGTATTAACCCTAAAATGATCCTTTCTTACACTAACCTCCCATTTTTTCATTAATACATTGAAATGTTCAAGCACATTTGTGAGAATGAAACCATAGGGAATAGCATGAGTTTTGGTACCATTGATAACTCTATCAGTAGGTCCACGAGGGTTTCCTATTTAGATGGAACAGGTTCATCTATATTTTTCTCAAGTTAAACCAACCCCTCAGCAGCTTTGCCAGACCCACTTTCCCCTGTTTTGCTCACACTCTCTTCTATTTCAGTAAATTCCTCTCTCTAAACAACCATTGCACCAGTTTCTTTTGTTATACCAATAGGAGTAGGTGAAGAATCAACCACTCTTATACCCTTCCCCTCACAGTACTCCTAGTACCCTTGCTCTCTTTTTAGTTTCCCTTTTTATTTTTACCACCAACTTCTCCCGATTCTTTAGTTTCAACACTTGCTATAGATCCTACCAGCAGAAATCTATTCTCCAAATTTGTAGCAACTTTAGAAATTGTCTTAGGAATAACTTTAGAATCAGAAGATATCTGTTGAGTTTCGGAAGACCTACTTTCTTCCCCCTTAGTAGCACACTTAAATGAATCATCAGATTTCTGGAATTCTTCTTCCCAACCTGATTTCAATTGCTTGTTTATTTTCTTGATCCGCTCTCCTTCAGTAACAATCTTACAAGTCCTCATCTTTACTCTAATTTTCTTAGAGATTGGTGTGATTGAAGGAGTGGTAGAAGGTGTGCAAGTGGTTTCCTGTAGTGGTGAAGTTTTAGAGGTGTTTGACATATCTGGGCTAGGGTATGGAAGAGAAGAGAGTTAGGTTGTGTTTGAAAGATGAAATAAGAATGAGACAGTCAAGAACTGGCCTAGACCAGTATCGGCTACAGAGATTCAGAGTTTCTTGGGGTTGGCAGGCTACTATCGATGGTTCGTGGAGGGGTTTTCATCTACTGCAACCCTAATGACCAGATTGACCTAGAAGGGTATCCAGTTCAGATGGTCGAATGTGTAACGACCCGACCGGTCGTTTTGAGTGCCAACACTCCGTTCAGCAGTCGGAGGCCATGAACAGCTTCACTTCAGGTATTATGACTTATGCGCATGGTCAAAATTAAATTTCAAGAAGTCCAGAGTTGATTTGGGAAGAGAATTCTCATTTTGAAAGCTTAAAGTTGAAAGAATAAGCTAGGATTTGAATTTCAAGTAAACGACCTCAGAATCGGGATCTGGAAGTCCCAACAGGTTCGTATAATGATTTCGGACTTGGGCATATGCCCGGATTGGGTTTTGGATAACCCGGGAGCGTTTTGGCGCCTATTGTGGAAGTTAGCATTTTAGAAAAAATTTCATAAGTTTGGTTTGAAGTGCATATTGGTGTTATCAACGTCTGTTTGGAATTCCGAGACTGAGAATAGCTCCGTATAGTGATTCTGGAGTTGGGGGCGTGATCGGAAGTGAATTCGGAGGTCCGTAGACCATTTTGAAGCCATTTGGCTAAAGATAGAAATTTGAAGGTTTTTGAAGAGTTTGACCGGGGGGTTGACTTTTTGATATCGGGTCGGAATCAAATTCCGGAAGTTGGAGTGGGTCCGTAATGTCAAATATGACTTGTGTGCAAAATTTGAAGTCAAACAGACGTGATTTGATAGGTTTCGGCATCAGAAATAGAAGTTGGAAATCTTAAAGTTCATAAACTTGGATTTTGGGTGTAATTCGTGATTTTAGCGTTGTTTGATGTGATTTGAAGCCTCGAGCAAGTCCGGAATGTGTTTTGGGATTGGTTGGGGTCCCAGGAGCCTCGGGTGGATTCCGGGTGGTTAACGGATCGAAATTTGGAAATTTGGAAGGCTGAGTGTGCTGCTTCTGTCATAATCGCATCTGCGGTTATTGGACCGCAGAAGTGGGACCACAGATGTGGTCAATATCCTGCAAAAGCGGAAGGGTCCAGCCCCAAGGAAAAATTGCAGAAGCGGCCTAGGGACCGCAGAAGCGATCAGCCTCCTCAAGCCCAAAACCGCAGAAGCGGTTAGAAAGTCGCAGAAGTGACATCCGCAGAAGCGGAAATCTCTTCGCAGAAGTGAAGGAGGCTAGTCCAGGGTTAAGCTGCAGAAGCGGCCTTTTATCCACAAAATCAGAACCGCATAGGCGGTCAAAAGTTCGTAGAAGCAAAAATGACTGAAGGCAGTGGGTTATTTTAAAGCGTGGGTTGAGTTCATTTCAATCCATTTTTCTTCTATGGGAGCGATTTTGGAGCAACTTTGGAGCGTCCTTTTCATCATCAAGCGTGGGGTAAGTAATTTCTACTGGTTTTATGTTAAATACAA
>MU668359.1:63414-74653 GCA_026770625.1 Nicotiana glauca
ACCTGGTAGCTGGTTAGTAGCGGATTGAAGGTATTGCTATCGTAGCTAAGCAAGGTGACCGCCGGCATTCGCGGCACCGAGATTCTTCTTCTTCTTGTTTTCCAGATTTTACTCTAGGTATTATAGACTTTAAAATTATAATAAAGACCCTCCTAGATGCTCGTGACTTGTGACATCCCGGTTGGGCTGTATTGGATCGTATTTATATTGATTAATTCATATTTGAATTGTTATATAACTGCTTTAAGTGGTGTTCTGAGATGGTCTGGCTGGCCTTGTCTTCACGAGAGGCGCCATCACGACCGGGTTTGGGAAATGGGGTCATGACAGAGAATCACCCCAAAATAAACTTCAAAGCATATTTATCAAAATGGGGTCGTGTTTTAAAAATAAGAAGATTAAGCCTCCGAAACAAGGTCTGCGATCGCATAATGCGCCGTACAATGGGTATGCGGGCTGCAAAACCATCGTATAATTCGGTGCCCAAAACTGGAAAATTCTTGGCCCAGTATGCGACCTGATTTGCAGTTACATATCAAGTATGCGGACCGCATATTTGCTATGCGATCACGTAATTTTTCCTCCAGGATCACATTTTCCAGCATTTGATAATTTGGTCATAACTTTGTGAGGAATGTCCAAATGACGAACGGTTTGAAGCATTGAAAACTAGACTCACAGATATTTAATTTGATAGGTTGTGAATTAAATAACATCTTATGTATATGTAGATATGCTCGTCCAAAGTAGGGTCTTGTGCGCATTCTCTTTGAAAATTTAGTCTATTATGAAAATTTTCAACTGGGCTTAGACTTAGGACTTTCCTTAGACCCCATATATCTTATAATATGCCTCGTACACTTGTTATCATATTCAATTGATATCCATCATATTAATAGTCCTCATCTGCACACAAAATAATATAATTAGAACGTGCCGACTTCTTATTGACGCTTATGAAAAAAAAACTTCCAACTTCTATGTTCGATGCCGAAACCTAACAAATCAAGTCCGATTGGCCTCAAATTTTGCATACAAGTCATATTTGACATTACGCACCTACTCCTACTTTCGGAATTGGATTCCGTCCCCGATATCAAAAAGTCTGATTCCGGTCAAACTTCTTAAAAACCTTCAAATTTCTAACTTTAGCCAAACGACTCCAAAATGACTTACGGACCTCCGAATTTACTTCCGATCCTGGACTTGAAATCCTGAACGGACAGTGATAACATTAAAATGCACTTTAACCCAAACTTATGAAATTCTTCTAAAATGATAACTTCCACAATACGCTTCCAAACGCTCCCGTGTCATCCAAAATTTGATCCGAACATACGCCCAAGTCTGAAATTATCATACAAATCTGTTGGGACCTTCAAATTCTAATTTCGCGGTCGTTTACTCAAAAATTCAATCTTAGTCGATTCTTCCAACTTAAGGCTTTCAAATGAAATTCTCTTTCCAAATCGACTCTAAACTTCTTGAAATTCAATTCTGGCCATGCGTACAAGTCATAATACCTGAAATGAAGCTGCTCATTGCATCAAACTACTGAACGACATTCTAGAGCTCAACATGACCGGTCGAGTCATTACAGTCTCTCCCACTTAAACATATGTTCGTCCCTGAACATGCTAAGAACTGCACTGGAGTTGTCAGAAATCACTATTTAACACCTCGTGCACCTACCCGGGCTACCATAACTCAGTTAGGCACATTAGCTCGATAAAATCTAAAGATAACCTCTTTCATTTAGGAAATTAAGCCTTAGAGCCCAGTTTCAACATCTGAAACTCTTTGCCAGGACTGCTTTCAACATATGAACACCGTATAAATCACCACACGATGCACCGATACAGGATTTCATACCTTTGTTGAGTTCACACCATGCTCCACGTCATTCACAGGACCATAATAACATTCTTTGATCATAATAGCTGAAATTCCACGAATCTGATGCTCCCAATGCACCTCAGGCTATATATAAGTCTTGTTCCAACTCTCACAATTGTAACCAGCTGCCGAGCTGACAAACCGTTGAGTCTATACTCCTTACAAGAATAATTACCTTATTCTGAACCAAATAATGATCTTTGCTCTTTAATATACTTCATACAATACGATTGCACTGATCTTAGATCCAATAACCTTATCTTACCCAATACAAACTGCTCAGGCAACAAGCCACCCCAGTCATGACCAAAAGTCCATATGCTGCCATAATGTGCCAATAGGCTACCAATTCGAACTTGATACATAAGGAAACCGAACTCTGGAAGGGACTACTCAATTCACGCTGCTAATACGGACTTTCCTCAGGAAATGGAAAACAGAACACATAAAAATTAGAATACAAAAAATTGTACTCAACATCATACTGTTACGATGTGCAACCCGATCCAAACAACATACCCATGGCATTGTGCCACCCGATCCACACATAAATTCGCAAAAGGAGATACATACCGAGCTAAATTTCTCATTACAATGAAATACCGAATATCGGTCCCAAACACGCTAAGTGCATAATACTATCCCTGGGGAGACATATAATGCCATAAGCCACAAACTCAAGCACAACTGAGGTGCGATATATGTTCTGAAACTAAAGAGCCATCCTGCTCACAATAAGACCATCGCTACGTGGAACCTCACACATAAGAAATTAACTAAGCTGTTTTGCAACTCACACGGCACAATATATCATTACATAATATAACCGATGATGAATTAACACCCAACGTCCGAATGCTCACCCATAAGGAGAGCTATGCTGAAATGAACACATTCGGCCCGATATAGAGCCCACATTCATATTTAAATCCATCCATAGACCTCATGCCGATTCTGATCGTACTGAACTAGGCCAATAATCTTTTTTTTAGGTCCATAATAACCCCTCCTCCCTTTTTTCCATAACACACAAGAACAACCATCATAATCGAAGTAATCCTCCACGGTCCACAACCCAATAAACCGAGTGCCCTCCAAGCATAAATTCTCAAATTAACCATATCACCACAATCTTCATACTTGGTTTCATTCCTAATCAATCAAGTGAATACATGACACACTTATACATTCTTCCCGTAGGACATGCTCCCACAATCTTCTGTAACATATAACGAGTCTGCACATCCATACTACCAGCCGCACTAATGCTGAAAAGTGATCAAGAATCTATAACCAGGTTACAAAGCCTCTTTCGCAAAACACCCATCCTAGGTGACGCTGAAGACAATGCCAACTCACTCTAATCATTTAAACCCTTTTCATGCTCATCCGAGCTTGTGACATCCTTGTCAACACCAAACCGCAACCTTGATCCTCACTTTCAAATTTCATACCGATTACTGCACCTAACAAGCCAACATGCGATAGTACAAGAATTTTATCACAACTCCTGAACCACTAACACGGTAAACACTTCCTCATATAGAAGCTTTTTAATTAACTCATTCCAAGAGAATCTTAGCAACACACGAGTGAATTCTCTCAACTGTAGAAGATGTAATTCTTCAAGTAGTGGCCTAAGCCACCAACATGCCAATTCAATCATGGCCAACCAATCCAACCTCTTCCAATTTATCCTTAATTGCCTTAGAACAATAATAACTTCATTCAATACATAACGCACTCAACCCAAGTGGCCTTGTAACACGAGACCATGCTGTCTCAAATCCCACGAACCATCTCATACCTTCCTTGTGCGCATATTCGCATCTCGACTGGTACATCAATTATGATAATTCCTCTACGAATCCGAAATCTTTTTCTCCTTTTCCTTACAATGCTACACTGCAAGTCAAAACATCATAGAACATTCTTAACCTCTTATCATAAGTTGCTTCACGAGCCCGATTCTTAAACACATTGCGGGATTGAATCCTTAGGCACCACATTTTTAACCTTTGAATTCACTAGGACCCTTATTGAGAGTTACCCACTATGAGATGGTCCCAAATGTTATCAACTACAAGGCTCCGCTAGCCCATGACCACCCTCTCAAAGAAGCACCCGACCAAATCACTTTCCTTGAAACTCACTTCTTTGCAAAGCATAATTCCTGAGTTTTTCTAAAGTTCGCATATGAATCGATGATGCCAATTATAGAACACATTCTTCAATTCCTTTGCTCAAATTGCCACTTATGTTCTTTTCCCTTAGCCAAAACAACTTACCAATGATAATCAAACAACCCAATCATAGGCGGTGGGACTCTCCCACTTAGCATGAAGCCACCATTACACAACTCTGGAGTCTAACAAGATTCTTTCTTCATTGTTGACATGATCTAGCATAACCAACCCACCAAGCTCCTCGAAATCTTTCTATGAACCATTTATGAATACTTTGAATCATTAACCACATTCACATGTCCGACCTCCTTACTAGATAGCTAGTAGGATTCTTCGTAAAAGCTTCGCCAACCACGCGACCGTTGATCTGCTCACAGGAGATAACCCACCTCTGGAGATAACACGCCGATATCTTTTAACGCCGTTGCACGAGACACAATCAGTACGTCATTTATAACCAATCAAGAGCCAGTGCTTATCCACAAATTGTAATAGTCCATTCACTTCTTAGGGACATCAACTAAATGTGCAACAGTACCTCCAAATCCAAGGTCATGTTGTATCATTTTTCATATCAAGCAACTCCTTTCTGTTGCATCAAATCTCCTGCCATATAATAGTCGATATTTCAAATTAAGTCCGTAGAACTAGTCACTGTCCACCCTGAATCCCATATCACTTTAGACCTTTTCTCCGGGTGTGTAGTTATCCTGCCACTGATGCCATACGCTACTCTGCCCCTCTCCCACTTTGGGAAAACTCACTTCTTTAAGAAGCTACTCGACCTCCACTTCTTACACCTGTCCTTCTAGAAGATTAACCACTGCATAACACTTTCCACACGTCCTTCCTCATCCTTTTCTGCTCTACTGATGCCTTAGATCAAAATATATCTCGGTAGCACTTGAATCAACAGACTGCTACTAACTTTTAAACCTTTCCGAAGATCATCTTTCTTGATCCGTCAGCATTAGAAATATACATTCAATCCTGAACCACTGCACCCCGTGAACTCTGATAGTCGTTTCTCTAATACTATCTTACAATATCATGTCCCAAGGGCAAATTGTAGAAGGTCTTAACACCGGTGAACTTAATACATTTAACAAGGACAACGACACCTCATCACAGATGAAAATTCTGCCATGCTCACAAATACCAAGCCTTGTTACTCCATCAACCCAAATCTGAACATTCTTAGCCCGATTGCCTTTCCCCCACCAGGAATAAAATACCAAATCTCTAAATCATATACTGAGTAAACCTCCCTTCAAGTTATTCACTGCCCCGACATGTAGGCAAGCATCCTACCATCACATCAATACTGTTCCACAACTATTTATAAGCATCATGGCAACCTTTGCCTAGCCTTAGAGCTCTCAAAAGTGCACCTATTGAGCTGAAACGACAAAATATCCTTCCACGTAGTGAGAAACAGCCCGCACTACATTCGTAGTACCATCACAATTGCTCACTCGCTGATTCATGACCAGCACTTCACGTCGCATAAGATTGAATGGAATGGAAATGAAGGCATAAGACTCAAAGGGAATCAAACCGCACAATGAGGAATCAAGAAGGGAAGTGCTCCTAACAGACCTGTAGCCTCTCAAAGATAAGTACAAATGTCTCTGTACCGATCGACGAGACTCTACTAGACATGCTTATGACTCGTGAGACCTAGGGGAACCTAGATCTCTGATACCATATTGTCACGACCCAAAATCCACTAAGGGTTATGATGGCACCGGACACCACTGTCAGGCAAGCTAACACTATTTAACTAGAGATTTCTCGTTTTAAATATTTTTGAAATCACTTATTTTATACATTTAAACAATAAATAATAAGTTCCACCGAGTGAATACTAATATCTTGAACAATTTCAAGATATTGAATAATCCCATAAACATCCCAAAACCTAGTGTCACAAGTGCACGAGCTATCTCTAGGAAATAATATAATACGACAACTGCCCGGAACACAAATGGGATAGAAAGTAAATATGGAAATCTGAAAGAGACTCTGCTTGATGCGGTTCGTCTAGATAAGTGCAGCTCACCTAGTCTCTGTATCAATCATGCTGCTACACCCACTAGGCCGCTAGAGATGCATATGCCCGTGCAACAAAACTGCACAGCAAGTGTAGCATGAGTAAGAAAACAACGTGTGCTCACTAAGTATCCCGCCTAATCTCGAAGAAGTAGAGATGAGAGGTCGACTTTGACGCTTACTAGTGGTCCAATAATGGTACATCAATAATATGACAAATTGAGGATTTATATATACATGATTGTAATTCAATAGAGTGAAGCAAGTAAACATTTCTTTCTTTTATGAGAAATTTCCAAATTTCTTCTGATCATTTATACGTATATTCTCAAGCTGGGAAGAAGCAATATCAGCTTCAATAAGTTTCAAGGCAAGAAGTACAAGCATGCGCAAATCATGCCAAGGCCGTACGGCCCGATCCAACAATATATAAATTGTGCACTACCTGAGGGTCTAATGGCGCGAACCATAGATGCATCTATTTAATCTATCGAGGCTTTCAGTCCATTCCACAATAGATAAACACATTCAAATAGTCAAGTCAATAATTCATCAAGGAGCAATTATTCAGGAAAAGGCAAGTTTCTCTTTTAAAAGTCAAGAAATGATATCTAGTCTTTTAGAAATTCGTTTACATGTTCGATATGTTTAAGAATTTTTAAATTTGTCAACAAAGGTTGCATTTATTACAAGTAAGCATGCTTCTGGGTCTTAGACTACCCGGACATAAGCATAATAGTAGCTACGCACAGACTCTTGTCAACTCGTGCATACGTAGCCCCTACAATTTGCAGCACATATTTAATTAATTTACCTACGGAGACAAGTCCCTCTTACAAGGTTATAAAGGAGACTCACCTTGCTCCGAAGCTTACTTCCAAATTCAAGAATGCTCTCCAACCCTCAAATTGGAGCCGAACGATCCCAAACTATTCAAATGGGGTAAGAACTAGTCAATATACGCTCAAGAGTTCATATTCCATCTATTAAAATAATTTCTCAACCCTAAATACAAGTTTCCTAAAATTCATTCGCAGGGCCCACATCTCGGAACCCGACAAAAATCACGGAATATCAACCCTCATCCAACCACGAGTCCAACTATACTAATTTTGCTAAATTCCAACATTAGCTCGACCCTCAAATCTTTAATTAAAGTTTTGAAAGATTTGTACCATTTTCAACCCAAAAACAAGTAATCTTGATGGAATATTCGATGATAATTCCATAATATTGATTAACAATGGCCACAAGTGACTTATCTCAAGTTTCCCGTGAATTCTTGCTCAAAACCATCCAAAAACGAAATTGAAGATTAAGTGTGACTACCCGGCCAGTTGTCTCATGAGTTACCGCTTCTTTTTCCCTATTTCTACTTTTTTATGCTTAGTTATCCGTGTTTTGTGGTATCGGGTTGGTCGGATCGAGTCTGAAATGATTTTTGATAAGGTTTGAGACACTTAGTCTCTTTATGACTGCATAAGTTGAAAAAGTCAACCGAATTTTGACTTATGTGTTAGAGGGATCGGATGTGAGTTCCGATAGTTTGGTTAGCTTTGGGAGATGATTTTTGCCTTAGGAGTGTGATCGAAATGGGTTTTGGAGGTCGGGAGTAGAATTAGGCTTGAATTGGCAAAGTTTATATTTTGGCGATTTTTGGTTGGTAGGTAAGATTTTTATCTGGGGGTTGGAATGGAATTTCGAGAATTGCAATAGCTTCATCGTGTCATTTGGGATGTGTGTGTAAAATTTTAGGTCATTCAGACATGGTTCGGTTGGGTTTTTGATCGAAAGCGTACTTCGGATTATTTTAGAAACATAGGCTTGAATCCGATGTATTTTGAGTAATTTGATGTTGTTTGAGGTGTTTTGATGATTGTAAAAAGTTTGAATAAGGTTTTAGGATGTGTTGGTGCCTTTGTTTGAGGTCCCGGGGGCCTCGGGTGAGTTTCGATTGGTCATTCGGATCATTTGAAGTTGGAAAATTGCAGAAAAATTGCAGGTTCAGCTGTACAGGATTTTTGCCCTTCGCGATCGCGTAGTAGGAGTTGAGGAGGCTGTCTGAGTGTTCTTCGCATTTGTGAAGTGGATCCCGTGATCGCGTAGAGTGAGAGGGTTGTATATCGCGTTCGCATATGTGTAGTGGCGATCGCGTAGGGTCTTTTGGGTCAACTGGTCTGAGGTCGTGTTATTCTTCGCGTTCGCGGGAGGAGGTACACGTTCACGAAAGATAAGGATTGAGGAATCGTCGCGATTGCGACGGGTGTTACGCGATCTCATAGAGTTATTTTGAGGAATTGAAGATTTGTTCTTCGCGATCGCGATGAAGGAGGAGTTAGACCTGGGCAGAATGTTATAATTCTTTTCATCCGCAATTTTGGGTCTATTTTCACCCATGGTTGATCATTTTGAGAGCTTCTTGGTGGAGATTAAAGAGGAATTCAAGGGGAATCGATTGCAGGTAAGATTTTTGAACTTAAAACTCGATTCTATTGTGAAATCTACCTAGAAAATCATGGAAACCTAAGCTAAAATAGAAGAACTAAGGCTTGGAATTTTGGGATTTTGATTTGGGGAGGAGGACCAATTGGGGTCAGATTTGAGAACTTTTGGTATATATGAACTCGTGGGGAGATAAGGAACCTATTGATGTAAAATTTTTTGAGTTTCGAGAAGTGGGCCCGGGGCTCGGGTTTTGCTAATTTTGGGATTTTTGGTCTTTTCGATTGTTTTTGCTTGGGCTTTGTTCGCTTAGCATAGTGTGACGTATTCGTTCTGATTTTGGATAGATTCGATGCACGTGGAGGCCGATTCAAGGGGCGATGGCATCGCGAGCTAGAGATTTAGCCGGTTCGAGGTGAGTAATGATTGTAAATGAGGCTCTGAGGGTTTGAAACCCTGTATTTGCACATCATAGTGCTATATTGAGGTGAGACATATGCTTGATGACGAGCGTGGGGTCATTTACTATTAGGGATTGTGACTTGGTCCGTCCCGATTGATGATTTTACCTCATATTTGATTGAGACCTGTTTGTTATCATCATGACTTGGGCGGAATGCCATACTTGGGCTTCGTGCCAACTATTTGAACCCTTCGGGGATTTTATTACTATTTCCTCACTGTTTTGGACTTATTACCTGAACTTAGTCATGTTATTTTCCATTGTTTTACTACTCAGCCATTTTACTCGGTTTTAGACTTAAATGGTATTTTAAATGATGTTTTGGACAGAAAAATATTGTTTTACTAATGCCCGAGGGGCTTGTGATCGGACTGAGTAAGGTCGATGGCCTATATTGTGAGGAACACTAATACTAATTTGAGGCCGAGGGCCTGTGTTACATATATGCCACAAGGTGAATTGATTGGTATGAGGCCGAGGGGTTAGATTTGATGCCACGAGGTTGCTTGTGATTGCGGTTGGGCTGTAAGGGTCCCCTCTCGGAGTCTGTACACCCCCAGTGAGCGCGGGTACCCATTGTGATATGATATTGATCCCGTCGGGCCGGTATTGTTCTAAGATTGAGCCCGAGAGGCTGGTACTGTTCTGAGATATTGCCCGAGGGGCGGATTTGTTGATATTGTGCCTGAGGAGCGAGCTTCTATCTGTTTACTTTACATTATTTACCTGTTTTACCTATTGAAAAGAGATTTTAAATTGATTTTTCAATGAGTTACTGCTTTCAAATGATGTTTCACTGCTTCATTATAGAATACCTTGTGCTTTATGTGATTTCTTATTTTCAACCATTGTTTATATTTGTTACTCACTGGGTCGGAGTACTCACATTACTCCCTACACCATGTGTGCAGATTCAGGTGTTGTTGGTCCTGCTTCGGAGTGCTGATTTCTCCAGTCCAGGCGGTGTTTCAGAGAGTACGAGGTTGTTGGCATTCACAGCCCCCGTGTCTCTTTTATCTTATTGTTTCTATGTTCTTCAAATAGCTGTACCAGATATTTCATTTAGTAGACTTGTATCAGGATTCATAGTTGCTCATAACTTGTGACACCCCGGTTAGGGCTGTGTCAGGCTGGTTTTTTGCATTTGCTATATGTGTTTCTACTATTTTCGTGTTATTTAACCATGTTTAAACTATTATCATGTTATTTAACTGTTTAAAATGATATTTGGTTCAATATGCTGGCCTTGTCTTCACGAGAGGCGCCATCACGATCGGGTTCTGGGTTAGGGTCGTGACATTAAGGTATAGAACCTTACCTCTTAGATGAAGATTTTGTAATTGGGTTCCTTGATTCTTGAAGATTGATTCAAGATTGAATGATTTGAATGTTAGGTTTCCTCCTTATCTCTCTAAAATGCTCTCACCTCTCTCTAGAATGTTCAGAGAATCACCCCAAAATAAACCCCAAAGCATATTTATCAAAATGGGGTCGGGTTATAAAAATAGGAAGATTAAGCCTTCGAAACAAGGTCTGTGATCGTGTAATGCATCGTAGAATGGGTATGCGAGCAGCAAAACCATTGCATAAATCGGTGCCAAAAACTGGGCAATTCTAGCCCAGTATGCGACCTGATTTGTTGTCGCATATCAAGTATACGGACCACATATTTGCTATGCGATCGCATAATTTCTCCTCCAGGATCACATTTCCAGCCTTTTATAATTTGGTCATAACTTTGTGAGTAATTTCCAAATGATGAAACATTTGAAGCTTGGAAACTAAACTCAGAGATCTTTAATTTGATAGGTTGTGATGATACATGTAGATATGCTCGTCCAAAGTATGGTCTTTGTAATAACCCGACCGGTCGTTTTGAGACCTAGCACGTCGTTCAGTAGACTGAGGCCATGAATAGCTTCATTTAAGGTATTATGACTTGTACGAGTGGTCGGAACTGAATTTCGGGAAGTTCGGAGTTGATTTGGGAAGAGAATTTTCATTTCGGAAGCTTAAAGTTGAAAGAATGAACTAGGATTGGAATTTTGAGTAAACGACCTCGGAATCGGGAACTAAAGGTTCCAGCAGGTTCGTATGATAATTTCGGACTTGGGCGTATGCCCGGATTGGGTTTTGGATAACCCGGGAGCGTTTTGGCACCTATTGTGGAAGTTAGCATTTTAGAAGGAATTTCTTAAGT